>JAYJMB010006888.1:0-10661 GCA_036873735.1 Pouteria campechiana | reverse complement strand
ACACACAGAAATATATTCAATCCTTACGTAAATGAGAAGAGCATTCATGTCTAGAGGAGGAATCCATATACAGGTAACGGACATACGTTGGTGTTACTTAGCAATAACAAGTAAAAGTAAATATGTAGCTAAATGTCAAGGAAGATGTGGAAGGTAAAAAGAAATAGAAAACTTTTCCACACTGTCTTTTACTTTTCCAAAAGCAGCCAGCCAACGTCGCATCAACTGATAAAAAAAGATTATACTAATTCAACTTGGCAAAAAACTTCAAAGCACTACATACTTCTGAATTTTTTTATGTTTATTGTATATATTGAGACAAGAATAATAGATCCTCGTTAGATGAAATCTTGACTAACAAAAGAGTGAAATTTTACCAGTGATAATACATATATTGATATGGATAGAATAGTATAATTATTACCCTTAAGTTAATAGCTTTTATATTCCAATTTTTTTAATGTGATGGCCTTTGTATTCAAAGGGTTCCCACAAATGACGCCAATATTTGGGACGCAACCGACATGCTCTCTAAATAATCTTGAATAAAGATCTCGTGAGATAGAAAAAACGTTAGAAGGCGTTAAGAGTAGTCTAAGTGCAGGAACTTCGATGCTCATGTCAATAAAGAATCTTAGTAAGAGTATAGATAAGATTTTTTTCAAGATAATACATGATATGTTTATAGTTAAACATGAAAAGTATACATATAAAATAATATAGGCAATCCATACCCAAATTTACGTAGCTAAATGTCAAGCAATGCGTGGAAGGTAAAGATTATATCTTTCCACACTATAAAGCAATACGTGGAAGGTAAGAATATACACATATAAGACTTTTACGTAGCTAAATGTCGAGAGTAGAAAACTTTCCCACACTATCTTCCGCTTTTCCAAATGCAGCCAGCCAACGTCGCATCGACGGATAAAAAAAGATTACACCGATTCAAACTGACAGAAAATTTCAAAGCGCCACATTCCTCTGACCTTTACATATATTTTAACAGCGCGTGGTCCAGCCCCCAACATCAGCCCATGGTTGCTCTCTCACAGTTCTTAAAGAACACGCAAATAAATTGTCCTTCCAACGCTGTAGAAAATGAAAGAAAACGGCAATTGGCCGCTGGGCATGCAAAGAATCTCTACTGCCCTCGTTTTCCACAAGTAGGCCCATAGCTCCATTGACCGGACCGTGACCTTTAGTGTCATTGACGTTCCTGTAGTTTTAACCCAAGGCGTCAACGCAAGTAAAAACGGATGATTTGGGGTATTAGTCGCCGTTGAGATTTGATGTGAGCCTCCCAAGTCTTAAACTCAAACCCTAGCTCAGACAAATCAAAGCTGGCGAATGACTGGTGAAATTTCCAAAGGGAGACGATAATCGGATTAGGTTACCGCCCCAGCACCCAAACCTGTCCACCCGTCTCTAACGCCCTATCTAAATCATATGGTTGGTTAGTGTTCCGGCAATATCAGGCCACGTGTGCTTTTTCTCTGACTTTTCATATTTAGTCTACTTTTTTCCTACCTCTTTTAATCATTTTCAAACGGACCGTTCAAATTGGAAGAGTCTATGGTAATAGGGTGCATGATAGGACTACAGGACCATTGAATGGCTGTGGAAATTTGGAACCGATTTCTCATGAATGAAAGCGAAACGTATCGCCTACACTCTCCTTGCATTAAAATATCCCAGTGCACGTGGGAATTTCAATGCCCTCCTCGCTCGCTTGGCAACGTTAGATTTGCCTCCTCTAATCTCTTACTCGGGCCTAAATTCCAAGATAGACTGGATGCGCTTAGCCTGATTCAAATATCAAAGGTACGGCCATGAAAAAAAAATCCAAATTTTATGCATTAAATGACACCATAATACACAAAAATGCAATGAATGTTCTATAGGCGGCGATGTCACGTTTGGGCTAAAATTGCACTGCCATGCCAGAGACGCTAGCGCTCATTGATTAAATGACCAATTACGGAGACATCCATTGTCAATTGATACCATAATCTAGTGTTTATTGCGGTCAAAATAATACGGCATCAGTGAGGCGCGTATCAAGTACCGCGTCCCGCCTGACTATCGAGCAACTCCCCATTAGCCAAGCTTAATCGTGCATTAGCGCCCCCCTTGTCACGGTTCCTTCGGCAAGTTCAGCTGTATCCAGACATCGATAACGATTGGCTTCATAGGACCTACTTATGATATATTCTTTCATGATCAACACAATTACAAGTTGCACTTTTCCTTTATGATCATATAGATAAGGTTGAAGGGGTAGTAATTTGTGCTAATGCCGTTGAATATTCTTATCGTTACAATATTAAGGTTGCCTATACTGACCATCTCGATCATTAATTTTTGGCTACAACGTTTGTCAGATTGCCCATCTCAATAGGTTGCAACCAAATGGGCTAGTCAAGCGCCCAAATTTGTCTGCAAGATGCAACCCATGTATGAGAAAAGTATTCATCGCGAGGTACAGGCAAAAAATCCTCCCAGTCAGCAGTCTACGGCAATCAGCCTGACGTAACACGTGAGTGATTATTGCACTTCAAATGTGGAAAACGGCAACAAGAGTCGACTCTGTTTCCACAGACTACATCGATCATAAAAATGAAATTCTAGCACAACAGATAAAACATCTGTACCATTCATCAGGTCAAAAATGACATTATCCACCATCGGTATTTCAATATTTGGTCAATTTAAATCAATTTGAACTAATTTCACTACCCTAAACTTTAGATATAAAATTATGAAAACCGTCATCTTGTAATATTTTATTTATGATTTTTAATTAATCGATCGGCCGCAGATTTACAATAGATTAATCTCTGGGCCCACCAACGGTAGAAGCAAAAGGGACCGACGCCAGTTGGTGGGGCCCACCGATCGGACGATGAGAAAAACGCCCCAAAAAAATTCCAATCTCGCTCCGCCATTCGAAACGCCCACACCCCATGCGAGTACGAGCCTTCCCTCCCCGGGGTTTTGTTTGCGCCCGATGCCCGGCATCGCCATGATCTCCGGTGCGGCGGCCCTCGAGTCCCCTGATTCGTGTGGCGCGCAGCTCCTCCTCTCCCTCCCGGACGACGTCATCGCCATCATTGTCCACTCCCTCCAGCCCCGCGACGTCTGCAATCTCGGCTGCTGTTGCCGCTCCCTGCGTTCCATCGCCCACTCCGACAAGATCTGGCGCGTCCAGTGCTCCCGCCTTGCACTCCTGCCGCCCCGCGAGCTCACTGAATGGCGCGGCGTGCTCCCCTCCTACAAATCCATCTGCGCCTTCCTCTTCCGCGTCCGACCGCTGCTCGGCCTCTGGGTTCACCAAAACCCGGAGCTCGGCAACGTCGTCTTCGCCATGTTCGGCCTCGCGTCCGTCGTAGCTTGCCGCGTCATCCCGCAGGAGCTTGGCCCCTCTGGCATCGACGGCAGCCCCCTTCTGTGGGCCCCAGTCTTCGAGATCATCGCCCTTCCCGACGGATCTCCGGCCTTCTTCCTCCACGGCCGCGATCGCGACGCCGACTGCCTCTACCCCGGCTCGCTGCAATCCGTCGATTCCACCTGCAACGTGCTGCTGCTCGAGGTCCACCCGCGTGCCGACGCCTGCGGCTGGGAGAAGTCGCTGCATACGAAGACGCTGGCGGAGTATTGCAATTCGGATGTGGAGCCGTCGAAGGCAATCGGCCGCTCCGAAAGCATCATTTCGAAATCGCGTAGGATGGCGGCGGCGGCGGCAGTGCGGCCTGTCGTCCCATTCAGCCGATTGGCTTTCGGCGAAAGGCGGAAGTTGCTGGACGTCGTTGCGAACCAGGTGCGGGTTAGGGTTCCTGAGTCTTTGAGTTGCAGCCCGCTGCTTGGACGGCTGGGGGAAGAAGGGGCTCCAGAGACGGTGATGTTGTTGGAGCGAAGGTCGCTGCTTATCCAGCTTTACAAGGCCGGAGAAGGCCGTGTGGATTGGCAGGCAATGTCGGGTCTGCGACCAGATGGGAACCAGATGGATTCCGGCAAAATGAAGAAAGCTCTCGACCGTTCGGGGAGCTGGCATCCCTCGAGTGCGAATTGGGATGAGGGGGCGCAATCACAGAGTGCGAAGAGGAAAACTGTCACTAACTACTTCAAAAGCAGCTTGAAACAGATACTTGGAAGGACGAATTCGGCTAATGGCACCAGCAGTGGCATGTTTTCCAAGAATGGCCCTTCCAGCAGCAGTGAGAGTAAGCATGTCCAACTGCAGGAGTTTCTGAGAGTGAGTGATGCAATTGGGCTGAGCTTGACTGCTTCCACGGCGAAGCTTTCTAGCTATCGGGCATGGCCCAATATGCATGACAATCGGTTTGCCCTGTACAAGTTGCCATTGAAGGAGCCTCAGCCTGATCAAGACTATGCTGGCTTGTGGGGTGGATCTTTTGGTTGGCCACCTGGACGACCCACTGAAGACAAGCCAGGGAAGGCCTTGTTCTTCCTTCTCATATCATATGATGAGATTGAGGGGCAGCGGTTGCTCATTGCAACAAAGATTTTAGAAGGAACCCACTATGTCCTTCATCCCAATGGATCTGCAATGTTCATTGTTAGGGTCGATGAGCCATCATCCGATCCTTTCCCTTGGGATACAGATGGTGATTCTGTTCATGTGGAAATAAAGCATGCTTACAGCGGTGAGGGAATTGCGAATGGTTATGGTTTTAGATATCCAGGCTCAAAGCCTGGTGCATTGTTCGTGACTCAAAATGGACTACTTGCTTTCATTTGGAGGGAAACAAAAGCAGTCCTGACCTTGCAGCGGCTTGACCTGCAAGATCTCTTAAAGAGAGGAGAAAGGGTGCCAGGTCTACCCCCAATTGCCAATTTTTCATATTTAACCAAGTCATATTCAAATGTGTTTGTGGGCTTTTCGAGCACCTCTCATGCATTGCCTTCACCAAGGTGAGTTCTATTTCCTTCCCATAGGGTTGAATCTGTGTGAAGACACGAGTACCATGATTGCATTATATTCTCATCGGATTGGTGCTTTTATCATTGGATGCCTGCAAAATCTGAGTTGGACATAGTTTGACTTGGGTGATATACAACAAATTGTATTTACTTAAAACTATTGATTGGTTAACATACTTCCAGGACTGTACCAATCAATTGGACCACTTTCTGGGGCCAAAATGTGAAAACTGGTCATCAACCAAAAGGTATTTTTGAAAGGTTAAAATTTTAAAGCTGTGGTCTGAAAATGGAACTCATAGATGGATTAGTTCAGAATATTTAATCCTTTTGACTATTGGTTAATTCATGAGGTGGCCCATCATTAGCTTTTACCAATTGATCAACAAATTTGCCAACCTGATGGATGACAGGACTTGTACCATTTACTAAATGATCCTCAAAAAATTGGAACAGACCTATTCTTATCAATAATTTTTTTATTTATTTCCTTCTTGGAGAATAAACTTGACATAATTGTTTTCTGTGATTGTTGTGCACAGTTTATCTAGTAGGTTTTGTTCCTCCCATCAAGCTACGTGATGTGTATTTCATTATGTATTTGGAACACTTTGTCCTTCACAAAGTAGGTGGAAATTACATGCTGTTTCTCCTTGCCTCCAGCAAACTCTGTAAGTTTATGCCCCTTATGTTCATCTTATCCCCTCTCCAGCCAGTCTTTCTGCAGACAATTCATTTATGTTCAATTCCATGTCATACTATGATCATTTGGTCGAGATTCAATGGATCATCATCTATTTGGTCTCCATTCTCAATAAAAATGTCAGCATGGATGCAATTGATCTACAATATATAGGTGTAGGTAGAGATAACCTTTCTTTCTTACAGACACATCATTGTTCCCTTATCTTAATGTCATTAGCGCTTGGTCAAGTTTTATGCATATCAGGTGCATACAAGGTTTAGGAAGGCCTATGGCTGTCCTGCAGAGTTTCCCTCAATGATGAAAGCTTTTCATTTACCAAGTAGAAGTTAAAAAAAATGTTGGGTGGCCTTCATGCTGTGGTTAGAAGCCTCTAAAGACTCTCTCATCCTTTTCATTTTGGTAGACATCATCCCTTTGTTGACTTGTGAGTTTTGGTCAAATGGACCATAAAAGAGCATGCATTGGCATCTTAAAGCTTCGTTACGTGGTATTATGGCAACTACCTTGTTTTATCAAATCCCTTATTGTCCTTTTTTCCATTGACTTCTGCTTTGGCTTTCATGGACGGTATGAGTTGGTTCTTTTAGCTGCATTCAACATCCTGGGCAGTGATTTGCATGAAAACCTAATGTATATATATGTTGCTTAACTTGATTCCAGTAAATATTGGAACATGTGGTGTCATGTGGTCTCACCGATTGTCCTTTTTCAACAAACTTTCCCTCTGCTTTTGTGGACATTATCATTTTGTTCTTTTAGCTGCATGCCTCTACTTTTGTAGACATTATCATTTGGTTCTTTTAGCTGTATCCTAGGTCCTGGACAATGAGTTGCATGTGCTTTTACTTTACCAAAATTTAATTCACTTAGCTCTATAAATACCCAAAATTGTAGCTGTGTTTTGATCTGTCTATTTCCTACCTCTAATTGAATCTTTTGGTTTTACAATTAAGATTCCCTTGGTAGATCATCTTTCTTCTTGTGGGTGGAGCTTTAGATGAAACCAAAGAGAAGATAAGTGCTGTATTGGATCTGAATTTCTGGTTTTAACCAAAAAGAATGTGCAATCTTCAAAAGATAAATGCGAAATTGCAAAACACTTGGGCCAAAGTACATCAGTAGTTTTAGATAATGCCTCACTTTAAATCTTAAATTTGAATCCCTGAAACAACATACTGAACCATCTTGGACACCTGAAGAAATACATGGAAGAATCCAATCTAGTGTGGACATGCTGATGTGCAAACAGTATGTTGGGCTCACAAATTATTGAAACATTCATAAAGACCTGGAATTTGACTAGTGTAAAAAAGTTGCATCGTCTTTCACGCAAATTGGCTGCACATTTGTCCCAAAAATTCAGGTTTACCACATATACAAATCTATCATGCGATATGCATATAGCAAGCAACAATTTCACAAAATATTCAAATATACCATATTATATCAAATGCAGCTGTGCACCTTGCAAAAATATACACATCTCGATAGTCCATTCAAATATACTCATGTTGAGAACTGTTTAATGTTTAACATTAAACCTGTGATCTCTGATTTTCTTATAGTTACTGCATTTCTCCATAAAAGGAGTTGTAATCTTTGCAGAACAAAATTTGAGCAATTGATTTCTTTAATGTGATGTTTTGGATTCTTCCTTGTATTTCTAGATAGTTAATAAAGGAAAATTAGATTTTGTGTGTATGAATATATAATTTTGATGACAAAAAATATATATTTAATTATATAGAAGGTTAAGGTTTTCCAAGGTAGGTAAATATCTTATCAAATAGAGGGGGAGTGTTTCAAAATCCTCCTTTTCCCCTCCCTATCCAAACACGTTTGTTTACTAAGAAACAAAATTCTCCTAGCCTGGATATGGACCTTGATAACACTATTTTTTTTTTCATCATTGATTTTCTTTACCACTAAAAAGATTATTTAGTTTTGTTGAATCATTTCCTTTCTTTTTTAAAAGAAAATGTTATTTCCATCCATTGAAATACCCTCCTAATGGAAATTCAATTTTCCATTCCGCTTGGTGACTATGTTGGGTACTTCTTTTTAAACTTGACTCTTCGGTATTAGTGCTTTGTTGCATATGTGCATATTGGTCCAGGCGCAGTCCCATGAAGTATTTGGTGTGAAACCAAACCAAGTTTGTAAACATCCAGATAATTTTTATGCAAGCGCTTACCTGCATATTTGTTCTCGTGCAGTCCCATGAAGTATTTCGTGGGAAACCAAACCAAGTTTATAAACATCCAGATAAGTTTTATGATAGCGCTTATGTGCATATTGGTCCTTGTGCAGTCCCATGGAATATTCTGTGTGAAACCAAACCAAGTTTATAAACATCCAGATAATTTTTATGCAAGCGCTTTGTTGCATGTGTGCATATTGGTCCTTGTGCACTCCCATGAAATATTTCGTGTGAAACCAAACCAAGTTTGTAAACATCCTGATAATTTTTATGCAAGCACTCAATAAATAAGAAAAGCAACAAGCATCATGTGGAAATGTGCATATCTCGTTGTCTGTCAATAGCCATTCCTTTTTTAACTTGGATTTTATCATGCATTCCTTCGGAAGCTGGAATAGCCATTAGTATAAAGATAAAATAATCTGTTTAACATATGGCCTCTGGATCATTGCTAGTTAACCAAATGCAAGTTAAAAAAGGCAATACCTCATTTCAATACAAGTAGTCATCATGCAAATTACGGAGTCATTATCTTCATAATTTGCGTGCAAAAAATTTGTCTTCTAAAGAAGTCACTCATGGGGCCATCAATGACTAGACCATCACCAAGCAAACTAAAATCATTATGGGGTTGGGATAGTTCAAAATCCAGGCTGATGGTGATCAGATGCCTAACCCATTGGCAGCTCTACAGTCATGGGCTAAAAACATATTTGACTTATTGGTTAGCATCTGATTCGTTGTTTGCGTTTCTATTTACTGTGGAGCTGTTTCTGAGTACTGCTGCTTACCAAACTACATTCTGATGTCGATGCTCTTTCTTCCCGACTGGTGGTCTAATTGACAGGAAGTTGCACAGGTCAATGCAGTAAGCAAAGGCTAGTGCTCCAGTGCTCTGATCCGAAGGGTTGAATTGAAATATTGCCTGCAAGCTCAGTGTCACCTTATGCTTCAAAAGCTCAGAATCCGATTTGTTCCGTTTGTGAAAATTTCTGCTTTCAGACTTCAATACACTGGAAGATTCAGCAGCAGTCTCACTTCCACCAAAGCAACTTCTAGAGCTGCTCACCTTGTACCAATGAATGGAGTATTTCTGCCTCAAGCTTGATATTACTGTTGATTGTACGACATGTGCAGAAACAACATCAAAGTGGAGGGCAGAGCATTCTCATTTTAGGATATCTTCTTATTAATATATGAGTAACAGGAAAAGTCTGCGCAACGAATAGAGTGATAAATTTCATCCGATTGGCCAAATGCTGTGCCATAGCCTGGTCGAAAGCCTTTTTTCGACCCCCGGGGAAACTTGCCTTGCTAAATGTGAATTATTGTATTTATTGCAGTTTACATAGAAGTGTTAAAGCGTCCACTGTCCTTTGTATCTGTTTCAATGAGGTGAGGGCCGCGTGATTGAAAACAGAATGTTCTAGAAATTCACCACTAGCCTTGTTGCATTTCCAAAATGGATTCTTGGGTATTGATTCCCCCACCCCCCTCTCCCCCTCCCTCTTTCAGCTTTATGGTTTTCTTCTGTCGTTTGAAAGGTAATTAGGGGTGTAAATAGGATCATGGTCAATCTGAACTCTGCCACTCCAACATGATTTTGCTTGTGGTCGCGTTGAAAGGACAGGGTTTAACTCGACCTAAATTCAAAATATGAGTGGTTTGGGTCACGGTTTGCGTGATACTTGTCATAATGTTATGTAAATGTTTGTCTTTATTTTAATATTTATATTAATTTTGTTAATCTTAAAAATTAAAATTCTTAAATGATGTGTTTAAGTTTTAAAGATTATTTATCAAGTTATGAATGAAGGGAAAAGTGGGGAGTAAATTATTTTTTTGTGCGTAATCATGTTTTAGTTATGGTAATTTCATTTTAACTAAAATTTTATCATATGTTCTCGTATGCCAACGGCTGCGTTCAAGCCACCACTCTTGAAGCTATTCAATACGCCACCCTCAAGCCCCGAATCTCAAAGATATTCAATACAAAATATTGAGGTTTGGGTTCAATTGTAGCCTTTGACGAGCCAAATAAGACAAATACCCTGGGTGTAAGTGGGTTGGGTTCAACCTGTAACCCGGTGAACCCAACCCGTTTTCAAAAGGTTGGTCTATTTGCAAAGTTAGGTTGAAATTTTGGGTTGAATCTAGCCCGGTTTAGATACTGGGTTGAATTAGGGTTAGAGCTAACTCAACCCGTCAGCCTGAGTTTTACATATATATGAATTAAAAAAATAAAAAAACCTAGCCCTACTTTGCTAGTAAGTCACAATTCTTAATTAATTAGAAATTTGATTAGTATGTATTTAGAAAGATTTTCATATTGATGATTATTATTAATAAGTTATTATTTAAACTTGTTGAAAGAGAAGGTTTTCAAATCTTTATAAAGTCTTATGACCACTCTTTAAACTTGTTTGTATTAATTAATAAAAATTTACATATTTTTTATACCATTTTTAGATTTATATTGTTTTTAACTTGTTTTTAGCTCAAAATGTCAATGAGTAACCCAACCAGAATTCTAAAAGTAAGGCTGGATTAGGGTTGACGTTTTTAAAAATGGGTTGAATTAGGATTAGGATTGAAGTTTTAGAAAATGAATTAAGTTTAAGGTTAACTCTAACCCGATCAGGTTACACCCCTAGATATTAACAATTTAAAACAGGATGCCACAAATACTCTGCAGCACTTGGCCCCTATATTGGGACGCACATGTTTGAGCCACGTTCAATCCATTAGAACTGGCTTTTGTACCCAAATATGTGCCAGATCATCTTAGCAAAATTGTATTGCATATATATA
>JAYJMB010006887.1:0-10663 GCA_036873735.1 Pouteria campechiana | reverse complement strand
GTGGGATCGACCCTTACATAAGCACACTAGACTATACATCGACCGTGCACTTGCGAGGTATTAAATTTGAGCCATCACAACTTATGGTAGACAAATGTAGATAGAGAGAGTTTGTGACTTGTTAAAGGAAAATAGATTTATATGACTAGCTTTCAAATGGAATTTGCACTTGTGGTGACATTGTGCAGACTTATATAAGTCACCATTTCTAGCAATAATTAGTGCTGCAAGGTTTTCAAAGTTGTGAAAAATCAAAATGATAAATATCTTTTTACACAGCTTATCCTTTTCTCTGAACAAGAGCACCGCAGTTACAGAAAAACTAGAAAGGCCTAGACTTCAATGGCCAAAAATTAAATCGTCTAATCCTTTCAATGTTGCTCTTATTTTTTGCATTCAATGGAATCCATCTTCTCCAATGGTTGAAAGTATGAAGACGTTATTTAAGGAGAAAAGGTGGGATGATTTAGTGGCATTGAAGGAATACTTTTTAGATACACTTAATCTTATGCAAATCCTTTCATGCATGGCCAAGAGCTTAAACCTTCAGTTATCTATTCTTTAGCTTAAATCTTCATATCCTTATGGCCATTGTTTCTATATTATGGGAAGATCTTTTGTATTACATAGAGCTGAAAGAGAGAACAAATCTTCCCCTATGCTTGAGAGAAACACTATGTAAAAGTATATAAGTTTTTTGGTAAACACTAAACTAAAGAGTTGTCAGTGAGCTCTAGAAAACCAACAAGTTTATTGGTAATCTTTGAAACTAGTGAATTTGTGGTGAGTTCATGAAAACCGCATTATATCAATTGTTGGTGATTTCTCAAAAACCAACTTGTTTGATGGTGATCTTTGAAACTAATGAGTTTCCTAGTGAGCTCATGAAAATTCGAAGAGTGCTGGAAGCATTGTTGTATCTTCATTATATGGGATATAGTGGAACCCGCAGCATAATGAGTGTGTGCTCTTGGGACATTGGATGTAGGGATGGGGTCCTAAACCACTATAAAAATTGTCTTGTCTATGTGAGTGTGTTTGTTAATCTATTTTATTCCCCATGTATTTTATTATTTCTATTATTCATTTTATACCACGCCAGACACAAGCATGAAAAGAGGGAAATGATTCAAGAGGGGTTAAGCAATTAATTTTTATCTACCCAATTCACCCCTCCCCTCTTGGGTTAAACCATCCTATGGGGCTCTATAATGGTGACTAGTTTGGTGCAATTTTGACAGAGATTCTGACCAGTTCGGTTAGAAAACAATTTAAGAATTATAAAAATCACAACTTCTGGTACATCTTGACCTGTAGAAGTGTGTCAAAAGTTTTAAAGGAATTCTAACATGGTTCAAAAGGTCAAAATTCAAAATTTTTGAAGGTACTTAACCTTTAGTAGTGTGTCAGAAGTTCTAAAGAGATTCTAAGGTTCACCGAGGATGACAGAATTTCTTTAGAAATTCTAAGGTTTGCAGAAGTGTGACAGAGTTTTGAATGGGTTCTGAATAACATTAGAAGAGGTTTTGAGTGGCTTCTGAAGTTTTGAGAAGTGCAATAGAGGTTGACAGAATAGGGTTCTAAGGCTATCAGAAGAGGTTTTGAGTGGCTTATGAAGTCATCAGTAGTGCACAAAAGTTTCTAAAGAGGTGCTGAATAATGTTTAAAGAGGTTCTTAGTAGTTTCTAAGGTTCTCAAAAATGCAACATTAGTGGCTTCTGACGTTCTCAGAATTGCAAATAGAATTTCCAAAGGGGTCAAAATAACTTCAAAAGTGTGACAGAAGTTCTCAAAATTGCAACAGAATTTCTAAAGGGCCTTTAAAATAATTTCAAAAGTGCAACAGTGAGATAGAATTTTTGAAGGGGTTCAAATGCTCGATCTTCAGAAGTTCTAAGAAATTTTGAAGCTCCTTTAGAACTTGTGAAGCAACGAAATTTTGATCTTCAGCATTTCTGAAGAAGCTTAACAAGAAAGAAATTTCTAAAGCTCAGAAGGTTTTTTCAGCAGTAATTTTTAGAGGTTAATTTGACGATTTCACAATGTTTTAAAGGGACAAAATTGTAAATAAAAGTTGTACAGCACCTGTTGGTTTTAGAAGTTGTAGATTATGTTTAAGTACATAAATTGAGTTAATTTTAGAAGCTAATTTTTATGCGTCAGATGCTAGAAAATTTTAGAGTCTCGGACATGTAGAATTGGAAGTTATTATTGGAAGTTGATTTTTAAGTGCATGTGTTACAAACCCATGATGTACATCACTAAGTTATTTTGAGAACTTCTATTTTTTATGCACTACAATGCATTGGAAGCTATATTTTTGTTGCAAAATATTGTTGGTTCCCATCAGGTGGCTTAACCAAATTAGGTAGGGGTGAATTGGGTTTATAAAAATTATTGATTAACCCCTGTGAAATCAATTTTCCTCTTTTCCATGCTTATGTGTTATGAAATATGAAATGCATAATCAAGCAAAAAAGTATACAAAAAGTAAAGCAATCAAAGAAACAAACAACAAGATTTTTATAGTAATTTAGGAACCCCATCCCTACTTCCACTCTTCTAAGAGCACACTTTCCTTGTATCTTATGTTTCACTATATCTAATAGTAGAAATATAAATAGTGTTCCCAACACTCTTCTAGATTTCAACTCTAAGGGGCATAAACATAGTACTCCCAGCACTTTTCTAGATTCTAGCTTGAGCACTCCTTTGGATTTTAGCTCTAGGGGGCATAACTTTGGTTTTATGAGCTAACTAGAAACTCTACCTTTATAGGTATTTTGTGTACAACGATATGCCTTTGTCTATGCTTATGAATACACCCAGTTAAAGCATAAATATAAATAATAACACAATAAGCATATTATAGTGATTTCCAACTCCCTTGATGTAGTGTTGATGTGGCATTGAAGCTCTTTGGTCTCTGCAGCACTTGGAATGAAAACACTTGGAGAACTTGAATGGGTTTTTTAACGTTTTATTCGCCTTTGTAACTGAGAACCTTTAAGCTCTCTGATGACCTTTGGGAGGACTTCATCTTTGAGTTAGTCTTTGTAGTACACAAGATCTCCCTTGGATTTATGGAAGAAGTGGGCCTTGTATGGATACTAAAAAATGAAGCTCTTGGATGATATTTGAAGTTTAAAGCTCTTGGCCTAGGTATGCAAAGATTTGTGGAAGGTTTCAAGCTCAATCCCCTTGCTTCTTAAGCCTTCAATCGTTCCTTAGCTTCCCCTTAAATAAAACTTCAAAAACTATTGGAAGCAATGGGAAGCAATTTCAAGGCCAACAATGTTTGGATTTTTGAATGTTGGAAGTTGGCAAGCAGTAGTGGTAGGTAGCTGTGTCAAGCGACTGTCCGCCAAGCGATATCGCAGGTGGCTGCTCCATTTGACTATGGTTAGATATCTACAAAAACTCATGTATCCACCTTGCTATCCACCCACAGATGGCTGCGCCAAGTGACTGCCACACACGAGCAATATTGGTAGGCTGTAGCTGAACTGACAGGCAATATCTTCAGACAAAGTACTTTATCTATGGATGGCCGGCGATATCTGCAAGCATCTATAGTTCTGCACTCAAATTTTCTACATTTGTTCTGCACTCAATATTTTTGCACTTTGCCACTTGTGAAACTTGGACATTATTCATCATAAATCAAAATACATTTATCCACATACAATTTTGATGAGTGAATTTCAATTACTTATATTTTATATTTTCAAGCTTAATTCCATGCAATCTTTAAGTAGTTTGATGTCAAATTCACATTTTTTTATTGTGTGTTTAGGTTATTAGAAGAGTGGATACAAGGAGAGAAACTAAGCAAACATGGAGCAACAAAGCAATGACAGAAGGCAAACGAAGCAGCGAAGGAGCGGAGCTGAAGCGGCAAAATGGCGAAATGACCATCGTGTCAGTGCCGCCAGCGCCAACGACTGATCAAACCGTAGAATAATATTTTTTTAATATTATTTTAATATATGAAAAAGCTACATTTTGGGGGGCTATTTTTAGTAGTTTTGGGGATTCCTATTCAGAGGAGTCTAGGGTTTTTATGAGAGGAGACTCAAAGGATTTTTGGAGGAGAAAAGAAGGAGATTCCAGAAGAGCAAAGGGATTCAAAAAGGCTAACTGTAGTATGATGTTCTTCATGAAGGGAGTATCTTTTATTTTCTTCATGAACTAATTCTTTCTTTCTAGGGTAAAGATGTAGCCTTTTTTGATGAACTTTATTATTTAGATTATTGATTATTCAATGCCAGTCTCTATTTTTATTCATGAGTTTTATTTCAATTTTTTGATTTGTATGATTGCTTGATCACTAGTTTCATAAATCTTATTGATTATCTATGCATGGTTAAGGCGCACACCTAATGCATAATCATGAGCTTCCTTAAATGAGAAAAGTAGAAGGTTAAGGCGCACACCTAATGCACAACCATTTCTACTTGGTTCATAGTCCTTGATCATAATGGGTTTTCACCTTAATTATACTACACACCATAGGTAATTGAAACAAGTGAAAGCGCTTGATTTAAACCTGCAACTAAACGGTAACAATCATACCATAGAAAGAACAAACCTAAGCAAACATCGAGTCCAATATCCAAATAGCATGGGAAGTCATTAAGTGGTGAAATCTGAACCCTAGACCTTTGCCACTTGAGATTCATCCTACATTATTTTATAGCTCTAGATTTCTAATTATCTCTTTAGTTTATTATTCTTATTAGTTCAAACCAGCAATCCATCTTTTCAAAGCTAGTTTTAGTTAGTAACTTAATTTAATTAAATTAGTTATCATTCTCTATGGGATCGACCCTTGCTTATGCATACTATACTGCTATACAATCATGCACTTGCGAGGTATTATAATTTGAACTATCAAGTTTTTGGTGCTGTTGTTGGGGAATGGTTCCAAATTGATTTAATTAGATTTAGTTACAAAATTTTTGTTTTACTTTTTATAGGTTTATTATATATAAGATTGTTAATTGTTTCTTTCTCTCTTTTTGCTGAGCTATGTTTGTAAGGAAGAAGAATAGATGGGCGAATACATGGAGAATCCAATGGCTCAACAAGCACAGTAGTTGATGAAAGAGTTTGCACGTCCTATCATTGGATTATGGCCTTCATGCATTATTTTGAATGACAATGCCAGAAACTATGAATTAAAGCACGTACAGTTCGACATGCTTCCTTCTTTTTATGATTTTGTTGTAGTAGTTCCTTTAACATTCATGCAAAATTTTTATGCAACTATCCAAACTTTTCCTTTGTAGGGTTTAAATGAGGATCAACTATGCATGAGATGCTTTCCTCACACCTTGAAGGATGCAACAAAAACCTAGTTTATGACATTGGCTCCTGGTTCACTTACTACTTGGGATGCAATTTATAACAAGTTCATTGGTAAATTCTATTCTTGTGCTAAAACTGTAGAACTAAGAGGTAAGATAACTACTTTTGCTCAATTAGAAGGTGAGGCATTTCATGATGCTTGGGAAAGATTTAAAATGCTACTAATTAAATTCCCTCACCATTGTATTCTTTTAGAGTTCATAACTCAATTTTTCTATAATGAATTGACACAACAATGACAAGCCATGGTTGATAATGTTGCAAGTGGAACTATGGGAGAAAAGACCCCAAAGGAGGCATATGAACTATGTGAGATGCTTGGAGCAAACTCCCAACAAAAAAGTGTTAGAGGTAGGTCTAGAAGAATGCATGAAGTGAACTCTAACACTGAGCTTTCTTTGCAGGTTTCAGAGCTTGCCAAGCAGATATAGATGATGTGCTCCATGTTGATGATCAAAAACAAACCATTCCTATTGAGGTATGTTATATTTGTGGTATTTCTGGTCACTCATACAATGTTTGTCCTTCTAGGTACGGTTTTTCTAATTTTTTGGGACAAGCCAATGCAATGAACTTCTACAACTAGCAACCTTGTGATGAACCATATCTTGGTTGGAGAAGTCATTTCGATTTTTCATGGAACAACAATAAGGATCAAATTAAAGCTGGAACTTATTTTCAACCAAAAAGCCTATTCTTGAGGAAATAGTACAAAGTTTTGTTCAAAAAACTGAATCAAGATTCTAGAACATGGAGGCATCCATGAAGACGATGGAGACACGGTTAGGTTAGATTTTAGAGGCTATGTAGAGTCAACACCTAGAAAGCCATCGAGTCAGTCTGAGCAAGCTAATGAGATTACATTATTAAGTGATGGCAAGGTAATAGATAATAAAGTTGGTCACGTGATTAACAATTTCTATATGTTTGTACATGATGTGGAGGAAGTGAATGCAAGGAGAGCTATGTTCCCAATTCTTAACCCTCCAGTCAATTACAAGCCACCACCACCTTACGATCGACCTATCCCTTCTCCTGGGCATTTGAGGCAGAACAAAGTTGTTGAAAAACCTCATAATGGAAATGAGCAAATTCTGGCTTTAGCTGTTCTTCCACATGAAAATGTTGATGAGACAATTGAAAATCCTAATGAGTGCTCAGAAAAGGTGGAGACCAAAGGAAAATATGAATTGGAGTAATTGCCTCATTCTTTAAGGTATGCATCTATAGGTAGTGATTTATGCTTTTCAGTGTTATTTCCTCATATTTTGCAGGTATTGAAAAGGAAAAGCCAATGCAATTTCAAGATCATATTGTGAAGTTTGAGGTTTTCAATGAGATGAAGTTGTCCAATGAGAACAAGAATTGCTTTGAGATAAATGTAGCGGATGGAATGATTATAGAGTTTTTAAGAGAGCCCCTAAACACAGTTGAAGTAGTACAAGTTGAAGGAGATGAATTTGAAGACTTTGCATCATTCAACAATATTTTGGAAGCACTATCATTTTCTAAGCCACTACTAAGTTTCAAAGAACTGGTGCACAAAAAAGCCAAATTTCAATTCAAAGATGGAATGCCATAGTTGGGCTAAGACTTTAAATCAAGCGCTTCTTAGGAGGCAACCCAAGCTTTCATAGATAGGTTAGCATTAGGGTAATTTTCTTAAATTATACTTTGAATTTTTCTTATTTGCATTGAATAAATTGCTCTTCTAATAGGTTAAAAACATTTAAGCAAGAATTACATTATGCAAGTGATAGAATAGTGTACCAAATCAAAGTGATGCATCAAAGTCTTGAAGAGGGGAAGCCAAAGTGTAATGACACGGCACTCTAGTAGATATTTTCTACTTTGCCTAGTGTATCCTTACCAGGAACCTCACCAGACTCATGGATTTGTCCCTTCGGGCGCACAGTGCATCCTTAACAGCAACCTCACCAGCACCTCCAGGCCTGTCCTACACCCACCCAAAACGGTGCTACCTTTGCAATCGAGTTTCACATATTTAGTCCAAGACTCCCTCCCTCACCCAAGCAATGTGGGATATCACATCTACCCCTCCTCAGGGCTGCCATGTCCTCATGGCACACACCCCTACAGACTGTTGGGAGTCAACTCTAATACTAACTATAATGACCCGGCGCTCAAGCATATATTGTTTGCTTTGCCTAGTGCATCTTTACCAAGAACCTCACCAGACTCACGGATTTGTCCCTTTTAGCGCATAGTGCATACTTAACAGGAACCTTACTAGCACCTCTCAGCCTGTCTTGCACCCGCCCAAAATGGGTGCTACCTTTGCAACTGAGCCTCACATATTTAGCCCAGGACTCCCTCCCTCACCTAGGTGATGTGGGATATCACACAAAGCAGGCAGCGAACAGCATCGGTGGCTAGACATAAGTTAAAAATAAAAAAATAAAAAAAAATTGGGTGCAAAGTGTAAGGCCCTGAAAAATTTCAAAAATGCAAATTTTTGTTATTGTAAAGTTTTGGTAATTTTTATCAGGTCGGCAAGTTGTATAATTAAATTTTTGAGAAAATTATTATGAAAAAGTTATGAAATTAAGTGGATTATTAATATAAACATGAGGATGAGGTTTGGGGTACATTAAAGTGTATTAAATAAATCATTTAAGTGAAAAAGAAAATGAATTTAAATTGGTGGAATGCCAAACATGTAAATACTGATAAAGATAGATTTGTTTAATTGAAAAAAATAATAAATATGGATAGAATATCCACATTAATGTGAGTATGATGAGGACACATGTTAATCAATGATTAATAAGTGAAAAAAAATGCATGTGGAAGCTAGAATACTGAGTTGCCGGTAATTTTTGGAGAATTTTGGTTAAATTCAATTAAATTGAGCAAAATAGATTAAAATTATAAAAATAATATGTATTATGAATAAAAAATTTATTTAGATACATGATTCACCAAATGGGTAGCCTACAAGTATTAAAGATGGTGATTAAATGGGATTTTAGAAAGTCAAGTGTGATGCATGAGCATCATTTTCAATGGAGTGTAGACTACCATAAACAAAGCATTATAAAAAGTACTTTTGCAATCTCTATCTCATCTTCCCAACATGAGAGAGAACTTGTTCATGGCCCTTTCAACATGAGCTCCTCTCTCTATCCTCCCTCTTCAATTTTAGATTGGTTTAGTGCAAGAAATTGCTAGCAAAGGGTAGTAAATGTGATTAGTGGGCCATGGCATCCAAATTTTCTTGGATTAGAAGGATGGAAACCAACTAAATCTAGAATCTTGTTGCTAATCAGTGAGACCCACTAAGCAGATTCAAGGATTAAGGTATGGATTTAATCCTATTAAGTTGTTGATGATGTTATGGAAGAAGTTCATGCAAATCATGTTGAATTTTTCATGAAAAATCAAATTCTAAACAACTAGGGTTGCTGGAATTTTTAAGTCGGGACTAGGGGCTGGAATTAAGGTGTTTAAGGCATGATTAAGACTTGATTAAATTCAGTTAGGGAGGATGGATTAGCAGCATTAAAATAGGTCATTGAAAAATGAAAATTGATCTTGTATATAGCAGCTGTCTATGGGATTTTGGGGCTAGAAAACTTAGAAATTAAGCAAGGTAATTAAGCCAAGTGATAGGGGGATAATCATGGCTTAATTACCCTCATATTATGGCAGCTAATGGACCCAAATAGTTAGTGCATTGAATGCAAATCAAGTGGATAACTAGCTTATGCATTAAGTGTGTTAATTGATGGAATTTAATACATATTTTCCATTAACTAGGCTGTGATTTTGGAGAATGATTAAGGGATTATTAAAGGGTGTATCCTAAAGTTCAAGGGCATTACAAATCAACCAAATTAACAAGCTAAGCAGGTGCTTTATTTGAGTTTAGTTTGGACAGTTTGCTTTTATAATTTTGGGCACTTTTATTTAATAATTATTGATGTGTTGTATATTAATTTAAATATTTTTAATGCCTCATGTAACCATGATTAATTTAATTAATCAGAATATATGGTTTGCTTTTAGAAATTAGTGAAAATAGATGGAAATCTTTATTAAATACGTTAACAGAACACTGAAATTAAGACTTATCAAGTACCCATTTTGACTTTGATTAAAACATAATTAAATGATGTGATAGAAATATTATTTGGCTTATCGAACATTAAACTATTTGGCTATTTTTTGCATGTTGTAATAGAAATATGAAAATTTTTGTGGAAAAATGTTAACATTAATAGGTCTAAAAAATTCAAGGAAGCAAATACCCAAAAATTCGCCCGCTGCCCATTTTACCAATTTTTGTTAATTTTTGTATTTTATTTTTTTTCCATCAAATGAATTCATTTTTACCTAAAATATTTACAAAAATTACATTATGTTAATTTTAGTCTACGAAAAAATTTTCAGATGAAAATAAAAAGTAAAATTTTGTGTATAATTTTTATTGTATATTTTTGTATCATATTTTTTATTTGCTCAATTTAAATTATTTTTATCTGATATTTTGGTCATAAAATTTTCATACTATATGGAAGTTAAATAAAAATTTTACGATCAAATTTAGATGGATAAATTATAAAATAAAGATTTTATTTTAGAATTTTTGTATATATTTTTTAACCCCGAGAGTGCCGATGGTTGAGAGCCCTGTGTGGCTCATGTATTCATTTTATGATGGCAATGATGCCAACATGTATCCACTATGTGGTGAGGCATGGGATGGTTAGCCAAGAGGCGATTGTCTGGGTTGCCGGCGTGGCCGGGGGCTGTTATCGGCCTTGATAGCTTGTGTTCTTTGATTTGACTTGAGTAACTGATATAGGTGCATTTAGTGATAAATTGATACTCTTGTGAGACTTGTGAGGGTAGGGTGTCTTTATATACAATATTATGGCTATGTGGGCCTGGTAGGCTTCTAACCGGGATGGACTCGACGCATTGCAGAGTAAAAGGGTACTATTTTGGATTTGTTGTGCTTCCCAGGGTAGAGTATGTGGATAATGATAGTACAAAAATAAAATAACTTAAAATGCAATGAGAGCATTAGGTTGAAAAATCTGATTATTATACTTCATTATATTAATAAAAATTGTTTATTTATATGTATATGTAGATAAGATATAGGATTCATGTGATATGTGTAGGATTTTCTGGCATGACGGCGACAAGTCAAGTTTTAAGAGATGTGGATTATGAAGCAGATCATTCTAAGGTAAGTAGGCTGTGCATGTTTGTTTGTATTATTAAGTGGAGATAGTGATTATCTCCTAAGTGATTTGATAATGTG
>JAYJMB010006886.1:38878-53463 GCA_036873735.1 Pouteria campechiana | reverse complement strand
GTCAAATTCGCTCAAGAGAAGTATCCACCTTATCAACCTTGGCTTTGCTTCCTTCTTCATCATCAAATAATGAAGGGCTACATGATCCGAATAAATAATGACTTTAGTAACAAGCAAATAAGATCTTAATTTTTCCAAAGCAAAGACAATAGTTAAAAGTTCTTTCTTAGTGGTGGAGTAATTTCTCTAAGCATCATTCAATGTCCTTAAAGCATAATAGATGGCATGAGATGCTCTCCCAATTCTCTAACCCAAAACAGCACCCACTACATAATTGCTTGCATCACACATTATCTCAAAAGGAACATTCCAATCAGGAGGTTAAAGAACTAGGGTTGAAGTCAACAGTTCCTTTAGCTTGTCAAATGCCTTTTTGCACCCTTCATCAAACTCAAAAACCACATCCTTTTGTAGTAGCTTGCATAGAGGCAATGCTATTTTGGAGAAGTCCTTGATGAATCTTCGATAGAAGCCTACTTATCCAAGAAAAGAATGAACTTCCTACACACTAGTGGGATAAGGCAAAGACTGAATGATATCAACTTTAGTTTTATATACCTCAATTCCACCAAATGAAATAACATGACCCAAAACCATACCATGTTCAACCATGAATTGGCATTTTTTAGAATTTAACACAAGGTTAGTTTCTATGCATCTTTGAAGAACAAGTATAAGGTTCTCCATGAACTATGAAAATGTCCATAAACACTTCTATAATATGCTCAATATAATCTGAAAAGATGCTAACCATACACTTTTGGAAAGTATCTGGGGCATTGCAAAGGCCAAAGGGCATCCAACGATATGCAAAAGTTTTCAATGGGCATGTGAAAGTTATTTTCTCTTGATCTTCTGGAGTAATTGCAATCTGGAAATAACTTGAATAGCCATCAAGGAAATAATAATAAGAATGAATGGGTAGCCTCTCAAGCATTTGATCAATAAAAGGCAAAGAAAAGTGGTCCTTGTGAGTTTACATCATTCAATTTTCTATAATCTATACAAACTCGCCACCCATTCTGAATACGAGTGGGAACCAACTCATTATTCTGATTTTTTACCATAGTCATTCAAGTCTTTTTAGGAACCACTTGAACTGGGCTAACCCAACTACTATAAAAAATAGGATAAATCACTCCAACTTCAAGAAGTTTGATGATTTCTTCTTTTAGTACATCCATCATTGGTGGGTTCAATCTCCTTTGTAGTTGATGAGAAGGTTTTGTTCCCTCTTCGAATAGGATTTGATGCATGCATGTACATGGGCTGATTCCCTTGATATCTGTAATTGTCCAACCAATAACCATCTTATGCTCCTTAAGGACTTCCATAAGCTTCTCTTCTTATGATGTACTGAGTTTACTTAAGATGATCACTGGTAATGTCTCTCCCTCTCTAGGGAACACATACTTAAGATGACAAAGCAGAGGCTTCAAATATAGAGCAAGAGCCTACAAAATAGAGGGTAAAATTCTCTTATTAGAAATTGATAATTCAACATGAAGAACATTACCTGGTTTTGTTGACTTTGGAAAGTCATCCAATGCTACAGCAATTTCCTATAGTTTCTTAGTCCATGGTAAATCCTCATTCTCCTTCTCAAGATTCTCACTAATAGTAACTTCCAATTCATCTTTACCATCAATTTCAAAAAATCTCTATGCACAAGAATCAATTACATCAACAGAATAAACAGAGTTATCATCATTAGGATACTTCATGGCATCATAAATGTTAAACTTAACAATTTCACTATCAAATTCCATGGTGAGTGTGCCACTATGAACATCTATCTTAGTTTTGAATATCTTTGGGAAGGGTCTTCCTAACAGAATAGGAGTAGTTTGATTACCATTCTCCAATCTAGAACATAAAAATCAATAGGAAAGATTAAATCATTGACTTGTACAAGAACATTCTCAACTATAGCTTTAGGATAGGCATTGGATCTATCAACCAATTGAATCACAACACTAATGTTATTCAAAGGTCCAATTTTCAAAGAAGCATATAAAGAATAAGGCATAACATTAATGGAAGTTCCCAAATCTAACATGGCCTTCTCAAGTTTAGTGTTGCCTATTATGCAAGGGATAGTGAACATACTTGGATCTTTGCACATTGTAGGGAGTTTTCTTTGAATGATTGCAGAAATATTCTCCCCTACTCTCACCTTCTCATGCCCTTTAAGTTTCTATTTCTTCTTTATTGTATACAATTCTTTCAAGAATTTAACATAAAAAGGTACTTGTTTAATAGCATCAAAAAGTAGAATGTTTACCTTGCATTTACGAAAAGTCTCAAATAGGTCTTGATATTGCTCAATTTTTTGAGATTCTGCTAAAGCCTCAAGAAAATGTGGTACTATTTTATATTCAGAAAGAGATGGAAACTTACTTCATTATCCTTAGGAAGGTCCTTGCCTGTAACAACATCTTTCTCCCTCACTTTCTCCATTGGTGTAGGAGTCATCTTTTCTGAAATTTCAACCTCTTTCAACTTCTCAAATCAATTCCACTCACATTTTCTATTGAGTTCGCCACTATTTGAGAAGGCAATTTTCTTGAACTTTGTCTCCAACCAATTAATTGTTATTGCCATCTGACTTATCTGATTCTCCAAACTCTAAATGCTAGCCTTTTTCTCCTATTGAAATTGCAAAGTGTTAGAGGCAAGAGATTTAACAAAGACATACTAGAGTTAAAAGTTTGTCCTTGTTGTGGTCTAAGTTGGTATGGCTGCTTGTACTTCTGGAAATTTGGGCAATTTTGAGTTGTGGTCTGATTTGCTTGTGGATTCCCATAGCTGAAATTTGGGTGACCCTCCATCTTGGGTTGTATGAGTTAGAATAAGGTCATACTTTCTTTGTGGTTATCCAGAAAAACCACCCATTGCATTCACTTGCTCAATAGGTTCTTCTTGAAGAGTTAGGCATGCATCAGTTGGATGTCCTACTATTAAATAAATTCCATAAGCTTTTGCTATCTGCATATTTTCTAAGCCAATTGATAAACAAGAGAAGTCGGACCTACAATTTGTTGTTCAAGGGAAGAAACACTTACCTCATTAATAGGCTTGGATAGAGAATCAAGTCTATTACCAAATTATTGTGAGTTGACTACCATGTTTGCAATCAAATTCCTTGCAACTTTAGGAGTTTTATCCACTACTCCTCCACTAGTGGCATTAATCATGCTCTTTTTAGTGGGTAGAAGATCTTTATAGAAATACTAGATGAGTAGCTGCTCACTAATCTGATGATGGACACAAAATATACATACTTTCTTGAAATGCTCCCAATATTCATATAGGGATTCTCCGTTATGTTGTCTAACACCACAAATTTCTTTCCTGATGTTGGATGCCCTTGAAGCTAGGAAATATTTCTCCAAAAACAACCTCTTCATCTCATTCCATGTTGTGATGCTCCCAGAGGACAGATAATAGAGCCAATCTTTAGCCAGATCTTGCAAAGAGAATGGAAAGGCTCTCAGTTTGATTTGCTCTTCAGTCACTCCTGTTGGTTTCATACTCATACACACCATGTGAAACTCCTTTAGATGCTTGTGAGAATCTTCACCTACAAGACCATGGAAAGTGGGCAAGAGATGAATTAGTCTAGATTTTAATTTGAATTAATAGTAGCATCTAAATTAGGAAACGTTATGCATAAGGGTTGTTGATCAAAATTAGGTGTGGCAAGCTCTTTCAAAGTTTGAGTTCCAGCCATAATTTCTACCTTTTCATAATTTCTTTGAGCTTCACTCCTTATTTTGTGAAAAGTTCTTTCAATTTCTGGTTTGTACTACAAATCAACTGTATTAGAAGATCAAGTAGCAGTCATAAAAAATTAAGGAGAATTTAATAAATCCTAAAAAAATAAAAACAAAAGTAAATAGGAAAAATCACAAAAGCACAAAAATCTACTAGAATGACTCCCCAGTATCGTAGGCAATCAAATTTAGAACCTTATTCCAATTAAATTACCTATAGTAGTGTGAATAAGGGTAGATCCCACAAGGAGTATCTAGCTTAGTTTTATGCAATGAGAATAAGAAAAGGGGTGTTTTGAATGTAGTGAAGAAAGTTTTATAAAAGAAATCTATCAGAGAAGAAAACCTTGGTTCAAGTCAACATCCACCATCAAAATCTTGTAACTAATCAATAGGAGCCACAAAGAACAGTACATGGTATATCGATAGTAGTTGCTCAAGGCACATGATAGGGAATAGGGAGTTATTCATGGAGCTAAAAATGAAATATGGTGAAGTAGTAACCTTTCGTGATAATGGTAAAGGTAAAGTAGTTGGGATCGGTAAGGACGGCCAACCACTATCTACTATAATTTCAGATATACTTTTAGTAGAATGATTGAAACACAATCTTCTTAGCATAAGTCAGTTTTGTGACAAAGGCTACAAAGTTGTGTTTGAATCTCAATTTTGTTCTATACTAGATAAGTCTCAATCAGTTATAGTGTATGATAGAAGATGTAGAAATATATATTTGGTTGATCTTTCAGATATTGAAGGTAGGTGTCTTATTGTGAATGAAAATCAACCCATGTTATGGCATAGAAGGCTAGGACATGCCAACAAAAATCTAATTGAAATGTTATATAATAAAAATCTAGTTGTTGGCTAACCAAAACTCAAATTTGATAATAAGTTGTGTGATATTTGCATGAAAGGTAAGCAAGTAAAAGAATCATTCAAATCAAACAAAGAAGTATACACAACCAAACCCCTTCAGTTGCTACATATGGATTTAGTTGGACCAACAAGAACAAGAAGCCTTTGAGGGAAACATTATGCTTATGTCATTATGGATGACTATAGTAGATTTACCTGGGTAATGTTTCTAGCATCCAATGATAAAGTTTTTTCATTCTTTGAAATATTTTTCAAATGTTTATAGAATGAACAAAGTGCTCATATTGTTGTCACAAGGAGTGATGGTCGTGGAGAGTTTAAAAATCATAGATTCACTGATTTTTTTGAAAATAATAAAATGCTTCAAACTTTTTCTGCACCAAGAAAATCCCAACAAATTGGAGTAGCAGAAAGAAAGAACAGATACTTACAAGAGATGATAAGGATAATGTTGAGTGAATATAGCCTCCCATAATATTTTTGGGTTGAAGAAATGAACACTGTATACTATATCATTAATAGAATCTTTGCTAGATTCATACTCAACAAAATTTCATTTGAATTATACTTTGGCAAGAAACCAAATATTTCATATTTTTATACTTTTTGTTGTAAATGTTTTATCCTTAATAATGATAAACAAAACCTTAGAATTTTTTATAGTAGATCTAATCAAGGTATATTTCTAGGTTATTCCATTGTTAACAAAGCATTTAGAATATACAACTTGAGACTTAAGATTATGGAGGAATCTATCCATGTTAAATTTAATGAACATATCAACTCCATAAAATGAAATACTGATCTTGATGATGAGACAAATAGTCTTCTAACAAATGTGGAGAAACTAAGATTACAAGATAATCAAGAAGAAGCTCCACTATCAGAGACAACAATGGGTAAATTGAACCATCCATGACAGAGGTAAATGAGGAAGGTAACTCATCTTTTCCCAAAGATTAGAGGTTTATGCATGCTCATCCTGAAAATTAGATAATTGGTGATGTGTAAGATAAAGTTAGAACTAGATCATCCTATTACCAGATATGCGGCAATCTTGCTTTTATTTCTCAATTAGAACCAACTTGCATAGACCAAGCATAGAGGATGAAAACTGGATTTTAGCTATGCAAGAAGAATTGGATTAATTTAAAAGAAATGATGAGTGGACTATTGTTCCAAGACCAAATCATCAATTTGTTATAGGAACAAAATGGGTCTTCAAGAATAATTTGGATGAATCAAGAATTATGGTGAGAAATAAGGGAAGATTAGTTGCACAGGGGTATTGTCAAGTAGAAGGTTTTAACTTTGAAGAGTCATACGCCCCTATTGCAAAAGTTATTTGAAGTGACAGTAAACAAATTTAGAATTAAATAGAAAAAGAAAGAAAGAAAGAAAAGAAACAACAAAGAAGGTGGAAAATGTTGGTTCCATGTAGTAGATAGCTCAAGAGGGGAGGAGTGAATTGAGATATGAAAATTATGGCCAAATAAAAATTAATGTGCTGAGCAGGAGTAATGTTGTAACGCATGTGACTCTCATAATTGTTCACTCAATCATAGTATCTGCTCTACACACAGATTTAGCTTTCCTTAGCCATTCTTATTTCAAATAGATAATCATGTGTGTGTATTGATATGTGAAATGTAATGATAAAACAGTAACATGCAAAGTAAAGCAATCAAGTAGATAGTACAGACAATAATTTTTATAGTGGTTTAAGATCCTTGTCCTCATGTACACTCTTCCAAGAGCATACTCATTGTGCCTTGGGTTCCACTATCAATTATAATGGAATACATTAGTGCTTCTAGCACTCTTCTTGATTCCAACTCTAGGTGACATAACAAGTCCTCCCAGTACACTTCTAGATTCTAGCTCTAAGAGGCGTAAATTAGTGTTCTTAACACTCTTATGTATTCCAACTCTAGGGGGCATAGCTCCCAGCACTCTTCTGAATTCCAACTCCAGGGAGCATAAAAAGAGTACTCCTAATACTCTTTAGGTTTTCACGAACTCACTAAGAAACTCACTAGTTTCAAATATCACTAACAAACTTGATGGTTTTCCATAACTCACCAACAACTCATACAATGTGGTTTTCTTGAGCTCACCACAAATTCATATGGCTAATAAATAACACTCAAGTTGTACATCATTTTACCTCTTTACTAGGCTATTTGTACAAAATTTAAGTACATATAAAAATGATTACTCATTGAAGCACATCAGATATTAATACTCCAAAAATATGATTAAGATAGATCTTTGAGGCCCATCCTCTATTAGTTCAATGGAGATTGAATATGTTGGAGGAAGCATTATCTAATTAAGGGAGGTTACTCTTTTAAGCTCTTTTTTCCTTTTCATTTTTCTCTCTGCTTTCTCAACCTTCTTCGTTGAGACTGTACTACCTTTATACTACTTTAGAAATTTCTACCTGTTGAAAGTAGATGGCTTCCAATGAATGTTGAAGATCATTCTGAATTTTCTCCCCTTAAAAAGCTATCCTCTTGATAAACTCGTTCAAACTAAAAAGCTTACAGCGCCATCCTTGAAGAAGATGTATTTCCAACTTTAGCAAATACTGAATGAAGACATTTTGCATAACTGACTCTTTCATTTTTTTGGAAAGATGCACATTAAACTTGTAGGGACATAGCCTTTGAGAGTTTTAATCTTTGTTAGAGTGAAGACTACTTTCCTCTGAATTTTTTTCCATCTTATACTAAGCTTGATTTGTCCAGTAGTTTAATGATATCTGCTTCAAGTGAAAGTTTTACTAAAGAGTATAGCTATCATTGTCTGGTATAAGTAGCTTCTGCTTGTCATGATATGCCATTGTAATATAGCTATAATTTGTCTAAGGACTTTTTTTGATCAAGTACAATCTATCTCTTGTAAGTAACAGACAATTGACTCTAAGTAGACTCATAAGATAGAGTAGACAACTTCATCTTTAGAAATTTGCTTGAGTTTGTTGTATCACTTTTACTTCATCTTCTAGTTTATCTTTTATAAGTAACAAACGAATTGCAGAGGTATAGATGAAGTTCTTTCATCAGATGAAGTAGCTTTTCCTGTTGATTTATCTGTTGTGAGTAATAGACAACTCTTGTTATCGTGGACAAGGCTTCTTCACAGCAGATGAATTGACTTTGTTTATTAATCTTTTTGCAGAGAGGTATAGACAAATTTGGAAGGTGCAAAAAAATCCTCTATACAATAGTTTATCTATTTGTTTGTTTGTTGTAAGTAATAGATGAATTATAGAGGTGCAGATGAATAATCTTTCCAATAATTAGTCTATTGGTTTGTCTGTTACAAGTAGTAGATGAAGATGGCAAACAAAGTAAGCTATTCATTGTGGCCACTATGTCACTTCTACTTCATCTTCTACTTTATTTTTAGTAAGTTGCGGATGAGTTCCTTGTTCTTCTTCTATTTGAAATAGACTTCATATAAGAGACAAATGGTTGATTAGTTCAACTTCATCTTTATCTCTTCATTTATTTGAGTTCAATTCCATTTCATCTATGCTTCTACAATTTGAATTTGTCTTTTGTTGCGGACAAATGTTGTATATATAGAATTTATCTGACTTGTCTATGGAATGATTTGTCTGAATCTGGTTGAGGCAAGTGTTATCTAATACTGACTTTATCTGTAGAAGATTTATTTGGTCACCCATTATGGTTGAACATCATGGCTTTATATTTGCTTTGTGGCTTCTTTTCAAAGTTTCAATGTTATTCTTTCTGAGCATTCTTATCTTCTTTTAATGTAGTAGAACTTACTTTTGATAATCCTTATATATGTTATCCATTGTATTTGAGTTGTTTCCCTCTATATCATTTATATTTGTTACCGTGGTAACACAAATGTCAGTACCTTATGTGTTCACTCATATGTTGTTGCTCATCATCAAAACTTGGTTATTTGTCATACATACCATTTGGTTCAACATTCTTCCCATTTTTTATAATGACAAAATATTTGAATGAAATACCTAAAAAATATTCACAAGTGTTAATGAACAGGAGAGTTAAGCAAGGACATTTGTATTATGGCTCCCCCTGACTTGGTGCATTGTTTTAGCTCATGTGGCTCCCCCTGAATTGATACTATATTTTACTCTTGTATTACTCTAATTTCACTATATTTCTCCCCCTTTTTGTCAAAATCAAAAAGATAGAACATAAGAGAGAAATAGTTCTAATAAAAGGGCAACATTCAAGTGATAATAACCAAAAACTTAGTATGAATCACATAACTCAAAAAAAATTTAATTTCATTAATGTGAGAAATATACATTATGTGACAAAATACACCAATGATCACAAAGAAAAGCAAGGTTTTGAAGAGACTTCATTAATTCGACTTGAATTCCACATTAAGAGGCTTCAAGATACTATGGACAATTTGGATGTGCTCTATATATTTAGGATTCATCAATTCTGGATGAGGAGGAGCTTTTCCTTGAGTTTGTGCATTCTATTTATATTCATCCATTTCTCATGAAGTGCATAAGTCATCATGAAGAGATTTGGAGGTATGACCATTTTAGGATTGACAGCAAGTTTGATGTCTGCCTGATAATTGTCATCCAATAACTCTGGATATGGAGAAGGTTTGCCATGATGAATTGCTATAGTATTGGCATCCGTTCGATATCTGAGGGTAGCATAAGTCATGGAGGTTAAGCTGGGGGAGGAGATTTAGAGGCAATTCTATGTATACTACTTGTTGAGGGTTTGGAGACTGGAATTTTGAATCATGTAAGAGGTTTAGAACTGGAAGAAGGTTGATGTGTTTTAGAAGGAGATGGTTCAACAAAAGGGTTAGTGTTTGGTGATGGTTAGGTGAACTCATTCAATATCTTATCAATAATCTCATCACCATCTGGAAGTAGTTTGGGTTTGAAAGTTTTGGTTAGACCTTTTATTATTATTATACTATCAAGAAATTATGATCTTCAAATCCTAGAAAAGGAAGATCAGAAAGAGTGAAGGATCTAGCTTTTTGATTGAAAAGTGAAGGCAATCATTCGATTTATTAATTCTCTATGTTTAATTTCTTCTAAAGTCAATTTTAAGTTTGGATTCTTAAGAGTTGAAGATGTATATTTTGGGAGTTTGGGATGCTGAATTTGATAAGTTTTAACTATAGAAGTCATGACATCTGATGGTGTGGGTTGACTGATTTTTGATCGAGAGAGAGGTGATTGAGAAGTGACTAGAGATGGAAGGGAAGATTATGAAGTTTGAAAAAGTGTTAATGAAGTGGATTGATTAGTTGATTGTGGAGGTGGAGAGGGATTTTCTTAAGATGAATGTTTCTTAGAGATGGATTTTAGAGATTTGAAGATATTACTTACGGAAATTTCTGATTCAAATATAGAGGACACTGAGTTAGACTGAGGAGATTCTTGTGGAGAATCCATGGTAATGGGGTGAGTGGTAAGTGGAGATTTGTGAGATGTGTGATGTGATGAGGATGGAGTAGAAAAGGAGTGATGTGAATGATGAGATGGGGAAGCTAGTGAGGAGTGAATAGTCCTAACTATTGAGACAAAAGCTAGTTTCCTTTGACTTTTGATGAATTCAATTAAAGAGAATAGGGTGTTCGCCTTTTTATCTAATGAGTCCATTCTAATGGTGAGGGTTATAATGAACATTTCAATATTTAGGAGCTTGCTCTCAAGATTTGTTGGAATGTGTTAGGTTAGTAGAGGTGAATGAGTAGGTCTGGAAAAGGATGGAATTGGATTGTGATGTGGAGATAGTGCTACTACTGCTGCTACTTCTTCTTCCATTGTCATTGTTTCTTCTGTTGCTGCTATATTTGCCTTCACATGTTCCTCATTTCTTTCTTCTTCTTCTTTAACCCCTTTTGGTCGTCTTGGCCTTCTTACTTTTTCAGTAACTATACCACCTGATGATATGGATATTCTCATCCTTTTTAATGTCACTTTGTCAACTATGTCTGAATTTTTGAACTTCTTTATAACTTCATATGATAAATCCACCTTTGCTTTTCTTAGCATTGGAGCCATTACTATTCCATAGGATAAAGGATGTCTTTTTGATGATTTGACTTAATAAATCTATTCAAACATGAATTTGGCTTGATCCAATTTCTTCTTGTATTTTAATGCTTAGAGAACCCTTGCATCTTTTTCAGAAATAATATCCCTACTTCCAATCTTGGGATAAATGTCATTGTTTAGAATAATGTGTGCAAGTCTTAGATTCACATCAAGATGCCTGGGATTTAGGTTTTTTACATCATCACCAATAGCCATCCTTATTAGTTATGAGAACTATTCTCTTCTAGGTGCTGGCCATTAAAACATTTGCTTTTCAATCAAGGGAAGATTTAAACACTCTCTAATGCTTTTAGGAGACATATCTAGTTCCTTGTCTCCAATCCTCAATTTCTTAAGCTTAGGATTATAGTTGCAAAGGAGTATTTTTACCATTCTAGCATAACTTTCATCTCTGTGACTCATAAAATCTTTTCATCCCTGAAAGCTTACCAATCACAGATTTCTAACTTTTTCTTTTCAAAGATTTTAAAATCAATGGCTTTACCCTTCAACACCTTTCTACTAATATATTTGTTCATATATCCTTGGTAACTTTGTTCATCATTTTGGAAAGTTACCTCTAGGAGTTTATTTTCCCGCACTTTGATTTTCCGAGATGGATGCATTTCCTCTGATTCTTCACTATTTCTTTTTCTGCCAAATGTGAATGTTAGAGTCATCTCAATGGTTCTTGAATTTGCCATCTCCTTTAGTTAAGGTTTGGGGTTTTGATGTGGAAGAGCTTGATGATTCTTGGTAGTGAGATAAGCAAATGGAAAATGGTGCCAAGAGGATGAGGAGTGAAGAAGGGAATAGTGGGGATTTAAATCACCTTCTTCTTACAAGAGGATTTTTTTTCCCTAAAAGTGAACGGGAGTGGTAAGTCTGAGATGAAGTTAAAAGAGGGGTTTTATCGAGTCTACAATCAAACCATGAGGGCCTTAGACAAATTAGATAGCTTCAGACAAGCCTACAGACAAAGAAGTGGCTTGGTCTGTAGGCATATATGAAATGATGTGATTTTTAATTTATTTTTGGTCAGAGATAAGCATGATTGTCTGAGAGATTGATTTTGTGGGTGAGGCTCACTTATGATTAGGATATTTTAATTTATAAAGATTTGAAAGACTAATCTCTTGACTTTGTATGATGTGCATGAGTGAAATATTGAGGAGCATATGGTTTAGAACAATTTTTTGTAGATAACTTAATGTGTAGTGTATGCATAAACAATTTAGAATGACATACTCTCAATTTTGAAGCAATCTAATCAAAGCTTTAAAATCATAAATTTCTTAAAAGTTTGAAACATTAGTTTTGAAGATTACCTCATTGTCTTGAATTGCTATGATATTGAAAAATGCTTACTTGGTTGTCTTTAGCTCCTCTGAATTTTTCATAAGTTGATTCTTCTGATTTCTCTTATTCCTGCAGCTCCTGCATAAAGTCAATTCCTTGAGTCTTTTAGACCTTGTTAACTTTGTTTTATATAATTTATGATGTATCTTTAACAAAGCTACACATAGATACTCTGTCAAACTAAGTGGGTGACAAGTATTTGAATTTTTAAAATCTATAATAGATATTATTAATGCATAAATCATTTATTCCCAAATAGGAGTTTTGTGGATCGATTTGGCCATGGAAATCTCTTCATAAGTTAAATTTTGATAATCAAGATTAACTTTCGAAGCCTGCTCTAATACAACTTGTTGGTTCCATGTAGTAGATAGCTCAAGAGGAGAGGGATGAATTCAGCATATGAAAATTATGGCCAAATAAAAATTAGGGAAAAGATACGCTGCACACGTTTGAAGTCTCCACCATTCTACAAATGTGTCCATCCACCGCATGTTAGTAACATATGACTTCAATTGAGAGAGAAGCAGAGGGGCACTAACATAAATTCCTATGTAGGCAACATGCAAGTAGGTTTCCCAATCTCCTCTTCTCAACGCTTCATACTCAAAACCTGATCCTAGGTTTTGCTTCTTCCTCTCTAGAAATCCATCTTGATGAGGATGTTGTCTCTCTGAATCCCTCTCCAGAAACCCAACTCTACCATGATAGCTTTTTGGACATTCTTCCTCTCCTTTTTCCCTATGGTAATTCCTTATTTGTGACGGTAATTTAGACTTGGAAATCCACCTTGCCCTAGCCTTAATTTACTCTCTACCCTTTCACTCTCAGAAATCCCTCATCGTGATAGTGATTTAACTACAAATTCCAACATGCCTTGAAATCCTGATTACCCAGAGCCATCCTTTCCCCTCAATATCATGATCAATCTTTGAAGGAGCTACATCTTGATGGTCGTCAGCAAGACAATCGACAAAAAAGGTGAGAGAAAATGTCCATCCCCTAATGTGAGCATATCTGGATGCATGTAGGAACTTGCTTTCTTATCTAGTTTAGCTGAATCATTGTTGCCGTTATTTATGGATATGTGGGCCAAATGGTTTGAACTTTCCCTCTATATTGGAATTTAGGTAGAGGCTTACTTGTGCAGTCCCTTATTGAACTATTTACTGGTTGGTTTTGGTGGTTTACAAATGTGTCTCAAATTAAGGCAAATGCTTGGCCTGCAATCTTAAAGTGCTGGGAATGCAGGACAACTAGCCTGAAAATCTAAATGGTTGGAACAACCATTGCCATTAGTTTGGTAGTTTGGGCTAGTGATTTTGGATCTAAAGATTGTTTTTGCTCCCCTTATAGACTATAAGTAAGGAGATATGAAGAATATTGACAAACAGGGCAGCAAATTTGAACATTGCACTAGATGATACAAGCCGAACATTCAAGAAGGAGTTTACAGTTGCAATTGAAGCTAAGCAAATAGCAATCCGGGAAGCTCAACATGCCAAGTTTATGGTAGAGAAGGCAGAGCAAGACAAGAGAAGTGCCATCATTAGAGCTCAGGTTAGAAGATGCATCTCGAAAGATATCTCCCAACCATCTTAATTGAAAGGCTAATTATCATTTTAGCAAGTGTGAGCCATGCTTATGTAGATGCAGTTTCCAAAAGGCTTGCATTCTACGCAAGTGGGCTATTCATTTGCTTGGGCTTGATAAGTTTGTCTAATGTGTTCCTTTAGGAAAATCTTCAAATATTAAGTTTGTTTTGGTTGTGGCCTAGCAAATGAGCGTACCATGCCTGATTTTTGGCTACAGCATATGTCGAGTGTAGCCTAATGCACCTATAATGTTGACTTATGAGCTTCAAGTTCCATGAGACATTAATGTGTCATTGCCTTTATTTGATTTCTAGGGAGAAGCTAGGAGTGCACAGCTTATAGGTCAAGTGATTGTGAAAAATTCAACATTTATCACACTAAGGAAAATTGAAGTTGCAAGGGAGATAACACATACAATGTCAAATTCTGTGAATCATCTATTCTTGCATTCTAACTATTTGTTGCCAAACCTTTAGCAGATGAAATTAGATCCTAGAAAGATATGCAAAGGGCAAGTTGTTTCATGTTTTTCTTTGCACACACCACAACAATTTCCATTGGAATGTTATTGGTAGTTTCATAATTTTCACCTAAGACTCGAGAGTTCAGTTAATTTTTGGTTTGGGAGGAAATGCACTTTTGCCCACCCTTCCAAATTGCTAGTTTAAGATGCTGGGGAACTGTTTAACACTTGGTCTTGAATTATAAAATGAGGTACGTTGAGTTTTTATGATTTGTTTATTGGCCAAGATCAGAATTGTAGATGTTTGACTTTCATTTTTCTCAAGAGAAATGGATATTTTACAACAGGAATTCAGTAGTTCTATGATCATTTTTTCCCTACATTTGCTATGATTTGTTAAAGCTTTTGTTGCTTTTCTCATC
>JAYJMB010006886.1:0-38778 GCA_036873735.1 Pouteria campechiana | reverse complement strand
TAAATGATTAGTTCTCCCTGCTTAATTGTAATATTGATCCTTTCTAATTTTGTTGTATTATATCCTATGATAGTGACAAGATCAGAACTGTAGATGTTTGACTTTCATTTTTCTCAAGAGAAATGGATATTTTACAATAGGAATTCAGTAGTTCTATGATCATTTTTTCCCTACATTTGCTATGATTTGTTAAAGCTTTTGTTGCTTTTCTCATCATCTTCTAAATGATTAGTTCTCCCTGCTTAATTGTAATATTGATCCTTTCTAATTTTGTTGTATTATATCCTATGATAGTGACCAAGTGCAGGGAAGCATTATTGGGTTTGGTTTTTTGTTTTTATAAAAATTTTAGTGGAATAGTTTCATGTGATTGCTGCCTTTTAAAAGGTAGCAAGGCTTCTTAATATAGGATTGTTGGCATCTCTGGCTTTTATAAGTATTCCCTTTTTGGGGGCTATTATGAACTCATGCTATAGAGGTTTATAAGGGAAAGTGCCAATTGTGGAGTGATTATGTCCATACTTCTATTGTAGGAAGTTCATCAAGTATCATAATTGAATGCAACATGAAAACTAGAATTATACTATGGATGAGTTGCCTCTAATCTTGAGCTTAGTGGATAGTTATGGATAAAATTTGATAGTGGCTTGGACAGAGGCTATTGACAAGGGATCATGATTAATGATTACTTTAATCTTAGATGAGGATTAAATGAGGGAAATGATGACAAGCAGTAGTCTTAGGGGTTTACAAATCTATAGAAATAAAACTTCAACAAGTTTTAGAATGAGAAGAAACAAAACTTTATGCAATCAAAAGGAGTTAAGAAGTTTTCCTTAGAATGAAAATAAAAGCTCTATATAAACTCTTAAATTCTAACTATTATTATATTTTGTTTGAATGTGTACAAATATAAACTCTAATTAAAATTTAAAATTATATATCAACATTAAATTGAAATAATCAATCGAATGCAGTGTTATTAGAACCGGACTAGTTCAACTGTGAACCAATCAGTCGACCAGTTTGATCCACCCTAGTTCGGTTCAATGGTAATTTTTTTTATCTTGTAACATTTTTAATAGAATAAATTAAGGAATTAAGGAAATATAACATTATAATAAAAAAATTTATTTTACTGGTTGAACCGGTCAGATCGTGAACCCGGCACCTAATTGATTCAACCACCGGTCTAATTTTGATGACATTGATCAAATGTATGCTTATATATTGAGTCTCTAATCTCATACATCAAATGGTTGGGATTCAGTTGGCTATGTTGAATGTTTGCACCAGATGAGTCATAGTTAATTTTGATACTACACTTATCTTTTTCTCTGTTGTAAAATATGGTATTATAAAAATTTATTAGTGGTATGGTTTAGAGTACAAAATGCACCTATAATCAAATGCTATTTTCAGCCAATGGACCTCCATTGTATGTGTACTTTTGGACTTTGATGTAGGATATTAGAGTTAGAATAAGAATAGACCTAATGGATGGCTTAAATTTAATATTTATGTTTGATTTTATTGTGTTCTCTAGAATGTCATTTCTATTTGTAAACCTATGAAGCTTTAATTTATTTAATTTTTTACAAGAACAACCTCATCTATGGAATAGATTTTCATATCTTCTCTTTTAAGATTTTGCCTTTTTGATTCAAGGTTCTATTTGTGTTGATTTGAGAGTTTTAAAGAGAGCTACTATCATTGCTTTAGTCTTCCTTGTTCTAATTGCTTGCTTCATGTGCTTGCTTCCATTGCATTCGATTGATCTTTAGATAAGAATTTGTCCATTACATTCTTGTGATATGAGGAATTTGTCATTGCATTCTTGTGACATGAGAAAATTTTCTGGCATCTTAACAAACTTGCTATTGTTTGCTATTAGTACTACAACTTAGTATTAAATATAAAGCAATTCTCTAAACAATATTGTTGTCACCTACTCCCAATTAGAGATCCAATTACTACCTTGATGAACAACAATCTTCTTGCTTTCTTCTCTATATATAGTTTTTTATCTTGTACCTTGTGGGTCCTTTCCAAAGAGTGGACTCAAGCACTAGCTTCATGTTACGAAAAGCAACTCATTTCTTATATTTTTTTCTATCTATAATTTATATCCAAATATTTGATCTAATAATTGAATTTCTTCATAATAAGTCATTTGAATTTTGCCAAAATCTTTCCTTAGATGATTGCTCTTGTGAGGGCTTTGGGTATAGGGTAACTAGCACTAGGGCCTGTTATCCTGAAAGTGTTCTTTTCAAAAGATATCAGTCACCAATATTTCAAGGTAGCATATACTTGAAATAGCTGAAGAACATGTCTTCCTCGGAATCGTTCATGATCAAATCATTTGACCTTATCTGTGAATCAAGTAGATCTAAAATTGTATTTGGTTCTTCTCTTACTGATGATAGTAGTGACAGAGATAAGAAATACATGTATTTCTATTGGTTTGCTACCGCAGTTGAGATTTTCTTCATAGCCTCTAGTTAGTGGTATCTTTTCAGGAATAACGGGATGCTAACATCATTGGAAGAAGGGTATCATGCAATTTATAATTAGTTCAAGAATTTTACATATGCAAAGCTAAAAAAGGCCACACAAAAGTTCCAAGAAGAGCTAGGGTTTGGAGATTCAGGGTCTATTTATAAAGGAATTTTGGATGATGAGAGAGTGGTAGATGACTTTGGATTAGCAAAATTATCTCAATGAACTAGCTCTGCTTATAATTTCTCTCACATGTGAGGAACAAAGGCTTACATAGCTCCAAAGTGACCCTATCACTGTGAAGGCAGAAGTTTATAGCTATGGTGTTGTGCCGCTTAGGATTATGAAGGGGATTCGGCTTTCCATTGGAGTGACAGATGAGGAAGAAGAGGAGATTAGGTTGAAATGGTTTGTTAAGCTTGCCAAAGAAAAGGTGGAGAGAGTTGAAGGCTCTTGGGTTGGAAATTTGGTTGATTCATGATTGAAGGTGCAGTTCAACTAGAAGTAGGCAGCAATAATGTTTGAGCTTGGAGTTTCTTGGGTTGAGAATGAAAGTAGGCAAAGACCATCAATGGAAATGGTAGTTCAAACTCTTTTAGATTGCAATGAAGAACTCTAAGGTTATTGCCTTAGAGTATAGTAAGTTAGCTAGCTAGGAGAATGTGGCACCTTGGATTTCTAATGAAGTGCATATTGTTAATGTAAATGGATGCATTGAGTTTTAAATGGTTTGCAAGATTTTGCACAACATTAAGATTTAGAATGATTTTTGATAATGTTATTTTGGGTCAGGGTTGTGAACATATAATTCTTGAATTTTATAGGAATGAGTTAAAATGGATTGCTTTCTTCTTCATAAACTTTGTTATCATGGATATCTATTATCATTAATAGCACAAGCAATAAGAAATGTTAGGCCGTATGGTCAAGCCAATTCAAGTGTATAACATGTTGGTTGCTACCAAAAGATAGACATGATGTTGATCAATTACAAAAGGGTTTCTAGAGTTCTTGTGAGTTTTCCTTTTCCTTAATTAAGTGTTGAACTTAGAGAACTCCCTCCATCTATAGCAGTTGCCATTGCTCAAGGTAGAGTTAACCCAATTACCATGGAAAGCATTAGCTCCATGATAGGAGCATAACCAAACATTTTTATCATAAGGAAAGTTGGGGGGGTTCATCATATAATTCTGTCAATATTATTGTATATGGTTTTGATGATAACAAAACTTGTAAGAAGTTTGTATGCTTAAATTTCTAAATAACCATATGTATGAGTATGAATTGATAAACATTAATGATTAATTATTCAAGCATACACTCTTACTTTATGGTGTGTGTAATTATTTTGCATAAATTTATCAAATCATACTAAGCACCACAATTATTTAAGCTTTCACATTATTCACATAATAGAGATGTACATTATCCTTGCTCTACAATATGATTAAATTACATGAGGATAAAATACATTATCTTATGAATATGAAAGCTAACAATATAGTAAGTGCAAAAAATTTCAAGTGTAGGATCATAATCTACAACAAACTGTCACAATTATCCACTACGTTCCAAAGGAGCTAAACTGGTGAAAATTATGAAAGAAGAAGAAGAAAATAGAAGGTTTGAAGACAAGCAATAAGAAAGGTTGCATTTGAAAGCATACATGAGCAAGAGCAATGGGAGACAAACAAGGCTTTGAAGATGAGCTACAATGAGCTTGCATTGTCTATCAATCTCAATGAGAAATCTCAAAAGATAAATGCAAGACAGAAGTGATCGAAGATGAAGCCATGGTCGAAGAGCATAAAGTTATTTAAGAAACTAAAACTATCTACATCGACCAGATAAAGCCTCTCTGAGATAAAGAAAGAAGATAAACCCCCATCAAATACTCAAACAAAAGAAGAAAGAAGAGATTGTTACCCAGACAATTATGCATAAAGAAAAGAAAACTTTGTCTGATCAATAAAGTTAGAAGAATGAATTCGTTTGAGGACAAAAAGGCAATATGAACAAATAAGAGAGTGCAACTTTAGTTGAGCTAAGATAGACAAATAAAGATTGAGGAAAGAAAGAAGTTACAAGAATAAACCCCTTTTGTTGCTCGAGTAAGTTCAAAATAGTTAAAGAACTTCACTTTGTCTACAGATCAAAAGTTCGTCTGTTACTTACTATAGACAAAGCATCAGCCAAAGTAAAAGGTGAAGTAGAAGTTATATAGTGAGCATAGATAAAGCTGAACAGACAAAGAGCTGCTTGGACAAAAAATTGACTTCAACATATAAATGCACGATCGTCTATAACTACAACAGATAGACCCATGCAACATACAAAGTATTCCATCCAAGAGAAAGCAGAACATAATTCATCTATCGCTTGCATCAGATGAATAATACACTTTGTCTATTAGAGCAAGATAAAGTAAATTTCATCTGCCACCTCCAACAAATAAATGAAGAATAAAGAAAGAATATCACCCTTGTTTGTATAAACAAAAGAGAGTTTGTCAATCAATCAGCTGACTTCGTCAGCGCCACCAAAAGTTGTCCATTATTTACAATAGACAAAGCAAATGCACGAGGGATCAACCAACTAACAAATACCCTAGGGGAATTCAGGCAGATAAAGTAGTATTTGTCTATTGATTAGTGTGACCTCGTCTGCACCACTTAGAGTAGGTCTACTACTTGCAACAGAGAAAGTTCACTTATGAAGAATCAACTAACAAACCTATGGAAAAATCCATCTGCAACTTATCATAGATAAATGTAGATAGAGAGAGGCCATGACTTGTCAAAGAAAATTTGATTCATGTGACTTACATCCAAATAGCATTTGCACTCATGCTGTCATTGCGCAGACTTATTTCAGTCACCATTTCTAGCAACAAAACGGTGCTGCAAGGTTTTTAATTATGTCAAGTCAAATGGGGAACACCTTTTAACATAACTCATTTTCCTCTCTAAACAATGATGCATCAGCTCAAGACAAAATAGAAAGACCTAGATTTCAATGGCAGAAAATTCAAACGGTCATATTCATTCATTGATGCTACCATTTCTGCATTCAACGAAACCCATCTTCTCCAAAGGTTGAAAACATGAAGAAGATATTTAAGGAGAAAAGGTGAGATGACTCAAAGGTGGTAAAGGAATACGTTTTTGATGTGCTTAACTTTATGCAAATCCTTCCACCTATGTCCAAGAGCTTAAACCTTCAGTTATCTATTATTGAGCTTAAATTTGCAGATCTTTATGGCCATCGGATTACATTATGGGAAGATCTTTGTATTACATCAAGTTGTAAAGAGATCATATCTTCCTCTAATCTTGAGAGAATCACTATGTAAAAGTGTATAAATTTTTTGGTAAACCTGAAACAAGAAAGTTGTTGGTAAGCTCTAGAAAATCAACAAGTTTGCTGGTGATTATCCTTACTTTACAATATTATTAAATCCCATAAGGATAAAATACATTATGTTAATGAATTTGAAAGCTAACAACGTAGCAAGTTCAGAAAAGTTCAAGTGCAGGATCATGATGTGCAACAAATTTTTACAACTATCTGCTACATTCCAAAGGAGCTAAACTAATTAAAATCATGGAAGAAGAAGAAAAAAACAAAAGGTTTGAAGACAAGCAATAAAAAAGGTTGCATTAGAAAGCTTCCACAAACAAAAGCAATAAGAGACAAATAAGGCTTCGAAGATGCACTACTACGAGCTTGTGTTGTTTGTCAATCTCACAGAGAAATTTCAACAGAAAAATGCAAGACAAAAAGATGAAGCTATGTTTAAAGAGTATAAATTTGTTCGAGAAACTAAAACTATCTACACCGACTAAACAAAGTCTGTCTGAGATAAAGAAATAAGATGAAGCTCCATCAAATAGTCAGACAAAGGAAGAAAGAAGAGATTGCCGTCCAGACGGTCAAGTACAAAGACTAGAAAACTTTATCTGATTAACAATGTTAGAAGAATGGATTCATCTGAGGATAAAAAGGTAATATGAACAAATAAGAGTGCAACTTTAGCTAATCTAAGACAGATAAATGAATATTGAAGAAAGAAAGAAGTTACAAGAACAAACCCCTTTTGTTGCTTGAGAAGTGCAGAACAGTTAAGAAACTTCACTTCATCTATGGATCAAAAGTTTGTATGTTACTTACTACAAACAAAGCATCAACCAAACTAGAGGGCAAAGTAGAAGTTGCATAGTGAGCATAGACAAAGCTGAATAGACAAAGAGCTACTTGGACCAAAAATGGACTTCAACAAACAAAAGCACAATTGTCTATAACTTACAGTAGACAAACTCATGCAACATGCAAAGTATTCTGTCCAAGACAAAGCAGAACATAGTTCATCTATCATTTACATCAGATAAATACTAAACTTTGTCTGTTAGAGCAAGACAAAGCAAACTTCACCCACCACCTCCAGAACAAAGGAAGAATATCACAGTTTGTCTATTTGAATAGATAAAGGTGAGTTTGTCAACTAGTCAGTCTGACTTTGTTAGTGCCACCAAGAGTTGTTTGTTATTTACAATAGATGAAGCACATGCATAAAGGACTAACCAATAGACAAATCTCCTAGAAAAATTCAGGCAGACAAAGCAGTATTTGTCTATTGATTAGTGTGATCTCGTCTGTGCCATAAGAGTTTGTCTGCTACTTGCAACAAACAAAGGTCACTCATGAATGATCAACTAACAAACCTATGGAAAAATCCATCTGCAACTTATGACAGACAAATGCAGACAGATAGAAGCCATGACTTGTTAGAGGAAAATTGATTCATGTGCTTATATCCAAATAGCATATGCACTCATGTTGTTATTGCGCAAACTTACTTTAGTCACCATTTCTAGCAACAAAGTGGTGCTGTAGGGTTTTCAAGTTGTGACAAGTCAAATGGGGAACACCTTTTAACACCGCTCATCTTCTTCTTTGAACGACAATGCAGCAACTCAAGACAAAACAAAAAGGCCTGGATTTCAATAGCAAAAGCTCAAACGGTCTTATTCATTCATTGATGCTACCGTTTTTACATTCAACTGAACCCATCTTTTCCAACAGTCAAAAATATGAAGAAGATATTTAAGAAGAAAAGTTAAGATGATACAAAAGTGGGGAAGAAATACTTTTCAAATGTGCTTAACCTTATACAAATTCTTCCACCCATGGCCAAGAGCTTAAACCTTCAGTTATCAATCTTCGGCTTAAATCTGCATATCTTTATGGCCATCAGTTTATAGTATGGGAAGATCTCTATATTACATAGAGCTATAAAGATATCATATCTTCCCCTGAGCTTGAGAGAAATGTTATGCAAAAGTGTATAATGTTTTGGTAAATTTGAAACCAGAGAGTTGTTGGTAAGCTCTACAAAACCAACAAGTTTGCTAGTAATCTTCGAAAAGAAAAACATTGTATGAGTTGTTGGTGACCTTTGAAAAACCAATAAGTTTGCTAGTGATCTTTGAAACCAGTGAGTTTTCTGGTGAGCCCGTGAAAACAAGAAAAGTGCTGGGAGCACTATGTATTTTCATTATATGGGATATAGTGGAACCCAAAGCACAATGAGTTTATGCTCTTGGAAGAGTAGATATAGGGGTAGGGTCCTAAACTACCATAAAATTCCTCTTGTTTGTGTTCGTGTGTTTGCTCATCTATTTTATTCTTCATGCATTTTATTATTTTTATTAATCACCTTACATCATACTACACATAAGCACGAAAAGAGGGAAATAATCTTCCAAGGGTTTAATCAATTGATTTTTATTTACCCAATTCACCCCTCCCCTCTTGGGTTAAGCGATCCTATGGGATCCAACAAGTGGTATCAAAGCGGGTTAGATAAACAATTTTAGTGATTTATTTAGATCTTTTGATAGATTAAATTGGATATAATAAAAAAGGAGATTGGAAACATTTCTTATGGCCAAATGATTTTCATCTATAGAAAATTATTTGTACTACCATAAGTGAGAATAAAATGAGAGCATAACTGAAAGTGCCAAAAACATACTATATGCTCTCTGTCCCACCATTTGCAATGATGTCTTGGATTATGAATTGATATGAGAAATCTTTAGAATAGCTAAAGATAAATTACTAAGGAACAAAAACACTTAGCACTCATATACCACTTGCGTTATTTTTAAAACTAACTTGAGTGCAGGAAATCTATGAAAGTAGAAAATAAAATCTTGAAGAGGAAGAAAGAGAGAGGAGACTTAGTCTGAAGAAACAAATTGAAGGCACGATGAAATACCAAGTTCCTTGAAAATAAAAAGAAAAGGTAAGTGCAGGTATAACACTCAAACTCGAGAGCTTTTATTGAATGTGTAATTATCTAAATTCTAAATTTTACTTTCGCATTTCCTTTAGTCCATTTTTTAATAAGTATTAATGCTTAGCCCTTCAATTAATTAATTTCTATCCATTTACATGCTTTCATTTTAAAACCTTCACATTCATTTATTAATTCTGATTGCTGATATGTCTATCAAAATAAATTTATATTCAATTTCTTGTCTTGATGCTTTATCTATTTATATTTGATTAAATTATCTGTACACTCTTATTTCAAAATCAAATTTTATTCTCTAATTTTATATTTCTCTTATACAATATTGAGAAATAGAATGTATAATTAGAATTTTGTCTGAATGCTTTCAATTGAATATAGGTCAGAATTGAATCTTGAAATTATATTTACATAATTTTGTATATTTACTTATTCAATTCATACTCTATTTAGAAATAATATTAAGAATTCTTAACTATTTAGATAATTGTACATTGATAGAAATAAATCTTCATACATAGTACTTTCTGTATATATTCTTTATACTCATGTGCATATATAGGGAGAATATAGAATTAACGCAAGGATGAACAAAATTCTAAAAAACTTAAAATAAAACTCTCAAAATAATTAGAAAGAAAAATTAACATTCAAGGAACAAATAAATATGCCTAAAAGATACAATATTATAAGATTAGGAAAATAACAAAACTGAATGATTATGCTCAAAATCATTACAAAAAAGGAAGAGTAATCTAGCACATAAGGTTAATTGTAGTTTATATCTGTACTAGCTCAAATAACTGAATGCTTGATTAAAGTAAAAGTTTATCTTTCCTACCCATGAAAACTGCTTCAACTCATTAGCTTATTTCTTTGCATACTTATAGTTAAATGAATTTTTGCACTAATATATTGGGAATACATGTCCACATCAATTGAGCTCATTAATGAAGAAAAAGTGCAAAAATATTTTAAATGTATGCAGGAAAGCTTGAGTTGAGCATAGAAGAAAGAGATCAATGAAAAATCAGAACCTTCTTCTCAACTCACAAACCCAAGCAAAAGAGCCTACAAGTTCAAGTTCCAAATGCAAGAAAATGATTGAATAAATTAGAACTATTAACCGGACAACATCAATCTTCAGATACGGCATCAAAGGCTTGATAGCAGACGCTAAACGCTTAGTCAAGATTGATAACATCACTCATGAACTTGAATGAGAAATCTATAAAGAGAAGCACCAAAAGAGATAAGTTGTCAAACTTAATTATTTTTTTAATACCATATACTCTAGATGCCTTTGAATGAATTATCCTGGATCTAAATTAAGTTAATCTAAAATCCATTCTGAAAACCCTCAAAATGATCAAAACTCTAACATTGTTACAATCCTAAGGCATAGTCAAGCCTATTCAGGAAACTTCATAGTTTAAGATCTTGAATAAGAATTCTATTCCTAGTCATTCCTTCTGTAAAAATGTTTATAAGTTTGATCTTACATAAAGAATTAAAATTGAAAATAAATGCATAAAAAAGGCATTCACAATAATAACACACAAGAAGTTAAAACAAAATCTTTAGCATTAATAAAACTTCATTCAATAAGATAAGCATTAAAACATTGAAAAACATCTAATGTCTTAAAATTTTAATAATTAGTTAATACAAAGTTATTAATAACAATATTAACCCATTAATTTCAAAACATTTGGCAAAGGAAATTAAAAATAGTTACTCCTTTAAAACTTCAATAACTGCTAACAACTCCTTAATTCTGTCCTAAGTCTCAGATAATTCTTTTCCCAATACTACAATTCTATCCATAATCTCTCCATAAGCTATACACCGGTTAGTTAAAAGAAGATCAGTAGAAGTATTTATCTTCTTAGCACTTTAACTATTTCACCTACTCTTTCAAAAAGTGAATCTGGTTATTTTCCTCATTTATTTCTCACTCCATCATTGGTTGTATCTTAACCTTGTATATTGTCTGGTCAACTAAATATCATAGAAAAAGAATACTAAAGGGTCACAACCAACTTCCGAAAGACACATAAACTCTATGTAACAAATTAAAGTAATCATCTTATTGGCAACACAAATAGAATATAAAACTGTATGTCTTAGAGACTCAAACAGGACACAATAGGATCATGCATTCTCACTTTTAGACACTGACTAATAATATATGCTAAGAATCATATACCCAATGTCTAAACTATTATAAGAACGATCCTATAAAACATAAAACATAAATCACCAAAAAAAAAAGCATCATAAAAGACTAGAAAATTAAAAATTACTAATGTGAGTATAAAAAGTTGCAATATTACATATAAAATGTTCAGATGAAAAAAATAAAAACATTTAATTAGGCAAAACATCAACGATTGCCTCCAACTCTTTAACCCTCTGATGAGCCCTAGCCAACTCTGTCTCTAAATGTTTAATGCGCTCTACGAGCTCCATATAAGTCATAAAGTTCTTAGTCAAGAGACGCGTAAAATAAAGATTACTACCCCTAATAGAAGCCAAATCAATCTTTAGCTTCTTAATCTTATCCTAAAGAATCAGACATCTTTTTATAGCCTTAAAAGTTGCATCATCATTCTCATCTTAAATCAATTGTGTATAAGAACTCGAAGATGCCATGACTGCCCTGGTGAGCATTGAAGGGTTGTCTCTTCTCTCTAACTCAAGAAAAGAGAAAGATGATAACCGTCTCCACTTCCCAAGTAACCCATCAACTCTACCATTAATATTCCCAACCATCCCTTCTGATAATAATGACAGATGGCCATTAAAACAAAAGAAAACACACAAAGAACTTAATAGTAAACCTATCAAGCTAAAACATGCATTGTCACCGCACTTGCATAAATCAATCCATTTTTAACCCAGCATGTAGATATGATTTTGATGATTAATGCATACTCAATTCCTCTATGATTCGTTATTGCTCTCTATATAAATATACTTGTTATGAAAACCTATTAAAAGATGTTTAAATCACAATAAAACTAGTTGTTACATTAAAATTACTTCACGCTATTAAATCTAGAGAAAGAAAATTGTATGATAATTATAACTTAAAGGGAGTGATGAGAGAAGAATATAGAGAAAAATATGATTAAGGGAAAAAATGTAAATACATCTTATCAATTAAATCTTTTTGATTCTGGCAAAAAAGGAAAGAGAAATGTGAGTACTTGTAGAAGTGTGAGTACTTGTGACAGTAATAGTTAAAATTAGAATAGTAATAAAATGGTTGGACCCATAGGATTAAATATATATATATATATATAGTATTACTTAAGTCAGATGCTCAAGGGGAGATTAAACAAAAAATTCCTAATTATTAATAACATGTCCTCAAAGTTTTGTCATCATCAAAAAGGGAGAGGTTATCAGGATTATTGTATATGATTTTGATGATAACAAAACTTGTAAGAAGTTTGTATGCTTAAATCTCTAAACAACCATATGTATGAGTATGAATTGATAAAGATTAATGATTAATTATTCAAGCATACACTATTACTTTATGGTGCATGTAATTATTCTGCATAAATTTATCAAATCATACTAAGCACTACAATTATTTGAGCTTTCAATTTATGCACTTAATAGAGACATAAATTATTCTTGCTTTACAATATGATTAAATCATATGAGGATAAACAATATTATGTTAATGAATCTGAAAGCTAACAATGTAGCAAGTTCAGAAAAGTTCTAGTGCAGGATTATGATGTACAACAAATTGCCATAACTATCTGCTATATTCCAAAGGAGCTAAACTGATTAAAATCATGGAAGAAGAAGAAGAAAATAAAAGTTTTGAAGACAAGCAACAAAAAAGGTTGCATTAGAAAGCTTCCATGAACAAAAGCAATGGGAGACAAACAAGACTTTGAAGATGCACTACAATGAGCTTGTGTTGTTTGTCAATCTCAAAGAGAAATTTCAATAGATAAATGCAAGACAAAAAGATAAAGCCATGGTTGAAGAGCATAAAGCTATTCAAGAAACTTGAACTATCTATACCAACTAGACAAAGTCTGTCTAAGATAAAGAAAGAAGATGAAGCTCCATTAAATACTCAGACAAAGTAAGAAAGAAGAGATTGTTGTCCAAATGGTCATGTACGAAGAGAAGAAAACTTTGTTTGATTAACAATGTTAGAAGAATGGATTTATCTGAGGATAAAAGGGCAATATGAACAAATAAGAGAGTGCAACTTCAGCTAAGCTAAGACAGGCAAATAAAGATTGAAGAAAGAAAAACATTACAAGAACAAACCCCTTCTGTTGCTTGAGAAGTGTAGAACAGTTAAAAAACTTCACTTCTTTTGTGGATCAAAAGTTTGTATGTTACTTACTACGAACAAAGTATCAGCCAAAGTAGAAGGCGAAGTAGAAGTTGCATAATGAGCATAGACAAAGTTGAACAAACAAAGAGCTGTTTAGACTAAAATTGGACTTTAACAAACAAAAGCATAATTGTCTACAACTTACAATAGACAAACCCATGCAACATGCAAAGTATTCCGTCTAAGACAAAGCAGAACATAGTTCATCTATCACTTACATCAGATGAATAGTACACTTTATCTATTAGAGCAAGACAAAGCAAACTTCACCTACCACCTCCAATAGATAAATGAAGAACTAAGGAAGAATATCACATTTTGTCTATTCGGATAGATAAAGGAGAGTTTGTCGATCATTCAGTCTGACTTTGTTAGCGCTATCAAAAGTTGTTTGTTATTTACAATAGATGAAGCACATGCACAAAGGATCAAACAACAGACAAATCTCCTGGAAGAATTCAGGTAGACAAAGTAGTGTTTATCTATAGATTAGTGTGATCTTATCTATGCCACTCAAAGTTTGTTTGCTACTTGCAATAAACAAAGGTCACTCATGAATGATCAACTGACAAACCTATGGAAAAATTCATTTGTAACTTATGACAGACAAATGAAAACAGATAGAGATCATGACTTGTCAGAGAAAAATTGATTCATGTGACTTACATCCAAATAGCATATGCACTCATGCTGTCATTGCACAAACTTATTTCAGTCACCATTTATGACAACAAAGTGGTGCTGTAGGGTTTTCAAGTTGCGACAAGTCAAATGGGAAACACCTTTTAACACAACTCATCTTCTTCTCTGAATGGCGATGCAGTAGCTCAAGATAAAATAAAAAAGACCTGGATTTCAATGGCAAAAACTCAAACAGTCTTATTCATTCATTTATGCTACCATTTGTATATTCAACTGAACCCATCTTCTCCAACAGTCAAAAATATGAAGAAGATATTTAAGAAGAAAAGTTAAGATGATTCAAAAGTGGGGAAGGAATACTTTTTAGATTGGCTTAACCTTATGCAAATTCTTCTACCCATGGCCAAGAGCTAAAACCTTTAGTTATCTATCCTTGAGCTTAAATTTACATATCTTTATAGCCATCAATTTATAGTATGGGAAGATCTCTATATTACATAGAGTTGTAAAGATATCACATCTTCCCTTAAGCCTGAGAGAAATACTATGTGAAAGTGTATAATTTTTTGGTAAATTTGAAACCAGAGAGTTGTTGGTAAACTCTACAAAACCAACAAGTTTTCTAGTGATCTTCGAAACTAGTGAGTTTGTGGTGAGTTCAAGAAAACTATTATATGAGTTGTTGGTGACCTCTGAAAAACCAACAAGTTTGCTAGTGATCTTTAAAACCAATAAGTTTCCTGGTGAGCTCATGAAAACAAGAAAAGTACTAGGAGCACTATGTATTTCCATTATATGGGATATTGTAGAACTAAAGTACAATGAGTTTATGCTCTTGGAAGAGTAAATGTAGGGACGAGGTCCTAAACCACTATAAAATTCCTCTTGTTTGTATACATGTGTTTGCTCATCTATTTTTTCCTTCATGCATTTTATTATTTTTATTAATTACCTTATATCATACCATACACAAACATGAAAAGAGGGAAATAATCTTGCAATGGTCTAATCGATTGATTTTTATTTACCCAATTCACCCCTCTCTTCTTGGGTTAAGTCATCCTACAAGATCTCCTTTTAAGAATTGGAAAACAATGTCAGGTTTCAATTGTTGCTAACATCGATTTTTCTCTTCTTAGATTTCATTAAGGCCCTGCAAAGTTGGAATCAATCACTCTAGAAATGGTCGAAAATCATTTCACTATAGTGGATGATGGGGAATGGGAAGAACTACAAGTGCCCATCTGAGGTCTTTCCACCAAAATTAGAGCAAAACTCTAAAATGATTATGACTGACAGCTACGGCGTGAACCAAATTTTTTTAGGCACACTATCAATTTGAAGACAGGGTACATTTGAAGAAAATTTTTGTCATTTCTCTATATTTCCATTGTAACAAAGGCATGAGTTAAGATTCATTAATTGCTCCCTCTTATATTATTGGATTCATTTTTTAATAAAACAACATAGTCTATTATCCCAATATTTACAAATAAAGAATTCATTATTAAATCTAATCTAATAATCATGCTTTACTATTTATTTATCTAGAAATCTAGGGGAATAAATTGAGATGGGTTCAACCTAAACTCCACTAATCCAAATACAAAATGGATTGGGTTGGGTTTGATTGAATTGGATTGGAGAACAGGAAAATTTGGTTTGCAAAATGGGTTCAATTGGACCAAATTTTCTACTGGGATAGGTTGTGTTGAGGGTTGGTGACCTAATTTGATGAGTTTGATGGTTGAATCCCCTCATCTTTGAGGACATGTCATTGCACATACCATATACTCTACATTTGCTTTCTGTGTATCACAAGGTGTCCATTTGTGAGGCAAAATTGGTTAAGTGTTGTACTCAAAGGATAACCAGGCTCATTCCCATCTGCACGGGACCTACCTCCTATGCATAAATGATAGACAAAAGCAAAATTAAGGTCACTTCCTTTCTCTCATGTGAGAAAAGAACTTATGCTTTATGCATCCTTTATTTGCATCATTTTTAATTTTAAAACTAGTTTTTCTAATACATCCAAAGCATTTGCTCCTTGGCCTATAGCTTTTTATTTGTTTCCTAAATTCATTATATAGTTTATGGCCCTTTTTTATTCACATAAACTAAGGAACAATATGTCTTGCTGTGACTTTTTCTTTTACGTGGGAAATAAAACTTTCACTTATGTTGTAAGTTTCACAATTTTATAGTATGGAGAAATTTGCACGTGTAATTTTTTGTAGATTCCAATCACTAAAAATTTCAAAAAGAGAAGTAATGGCATCATACTCCAACAATGTGCTCTCGTTGGTGATAGATCAGCAATATCAAGTATGCATCTAAGACCTTTGAAAATTTAAAGGTTAGCACAAGTCCATTGATCTTGCATAATCCCAAGGCAAAGAAATTATTGTACAGGAGGAAAACTCCTAACCTGTGCTCCTATAGTATAGTTCTCCCTCAAGGATAGAAAATTCCATTTAGTTAGCATGATGTGTTGCAATGCAAATAGCACAACACTTCGAAAGTATTTCCAAAAACAAATTATGAGCAAATATCATACGTTCAGCTCATTCAGATGGAGATGTGATTTACACATGGATTCAGCTCTTTCACATTTTGCCTCTTTCAAATGATTCCATGCACACACACACAATGACTGGTAGGTGTAAATAATTCCTTTTATAATGTATATACATACAAGATATTAACTCAATTGTATATATACAAATTGGTCTTATTTTGTGTAGCTAACAAGATAGGTGTAAACTTTGTTATTTTCTTATACATATAGAAATTTGGTGCACACGCATAGAAAAATATTATGATATTTTTATATAATTCAAAAAAAATAAATTATGTGTTTTTCTTTACATTCCAATCACCAAAATTGTAAACCAGATAATATTTTCATGAAATTTGACCAGTCAAGGTCCAACAAGGTTTGTCAAGGTCCGTCAAGGTCCATTAAGGTAATCAAGGTCTATCAAGGTCCAACAAGGCTTGTCAAGGTCCATCAAGGTCATCAAGATCTATCAAGGTCCATCAAGGTCTGTCAAGGTCCAGAAATCTCCATCGTGGTCTATGAAAAACCTTCAAGCTCGAGAAAACCATCAAGGGACATCAAGGTCCACCACGGTCCATCAAGGTAGATTATATCTTAAACGTGTATTTTGGTCAAGCAGCAGCAATTTTTTCATCAAGGCCAATCAAGCTTTTCGAAGCGATCTATCAAGACCCATCAAGGTCCATCAAGCATCCCATGAATTATCCATCAATACCCATCAATGTCTGTTAAGACTAGAGACCTGGCAAACTTGCCAAGGCCTTATGAAGTTGTATAGGCTACCCATGAATACCCATCAAGCTTTCTCAGGAAACATCAAAGTCCATCAAAGTCCATCACGATCCATCAATACTTGGCCAATTCTATGGGTTACATCAAGATCCATCAATGGCCATCAAATTCTATCATCAAGCCTAGTAAAGACCCATCAAACCCTGTCAAAACCCATCATTCCCATCATCAAGCGTGATCAAGCACACACACCACCTGCCAACCATGCCCAAGCCATCAATCTCTCTAGTTACTTTGTATACTTATTGATTACGATTTTGTATACATAATCCACCATGGAATTATACATACTTTTTCCTAGAAGATCAATGGATTCAATAACCATTCTCCATGACCAAATTATGTCAAGTGGCCTGAGTGTGCATCTTAACTTGTGTTGCCAGATTCACCATATGCAATCTTCTCCCACAAGCCACCATAGCCATACCATGCTTTAAGTCCCATGTAGTTGTGTGCCCATCCACACCATCCCTCACTCGATATCTATACTAATGGCTCCAAAATTGAATGCAAATTAAGTAATTTGTCTCCTCTAAAAGAACTTTATAATGTATCTGAAGTGCCATTGAACAAGGTTAAGCATATCCAACACATATCATTCACTATATAAAAATATTACATTTGGGATGCTTTTTCCTTCAATTGAGATGCATGACTATGTTTTTAGATATATAATGCAACTTCTCAACATATTAGATTTTCTAAGAATGCATGAACAATGCTAAATAGCCATAAGCTATGTATGCCTAATTATGCATCCTGAACCACTCACACATCTCCCACCTACCATAACTCATGCCCCAAATCAGCCACGCACGTTGGAACTGACTAGCATACCCCCACTTGTAGAATCACATAGGATGCTAGTACTTCTATTAGATTCGGCCCCTAAAAATTAATGTGCTAAGTAGGAGTAATGTTGTAACACACATGTAATTTTTATAATTATTCGTTCAATCATATTGTCTACTCCACATGCAGATTTAGCTTGCCTTAGCTATTCTTATTTCAGACAGATAATCTATGTGTGTAATGATAAAATGTAATGATAAGACGGTAACATGCAAAGTAAAGCAATTAGGTAGGCAATACACATAACAATTTTTATAGTTGTTCGGGCACCCAGACTCTTCCAAGAGCACACTCTTTATACCTTGGGTTCCACTATCAATTATAATGGAGTGCATTAGTGCTCCTAGTACTCTTCTGGATTGTAGCTCCAGGTGGCATAACAAATACTCTAGCACTCTTCTAGATTCCAACTCTAGAGGGCATAAATTAGTGTTCCCAATACTTTTTTGGATTCTAGCTCTAGGGGATGTAAACATAGTGCTTCTAGCACTTTTCTGGAATCCAGCTTTTGGGGGGGTATAAACATAGTACTCCCACCAATTTTTTGGTTTTCACAAGCTCACTAGGAACTCACTTGTTTAGAAGATCATTAGCAAACTTGATGGTTTTCTAGAGCTTACCAACAACTCATACAATGTGGTTTTCTTGATCTCACCACAAACCTATATGGCTGAAAAACAGGACTTAAGTTATACATCATTTTGCCTCTTTATTAGGATGATTTGTATAGAGTTTCAGCACACATAAAAATGGTTACTCATTAAAGCACATTAGATATCAATACTCCAGAAATATGATTAAGATAGATCTTGGAGGTTCATCATCTGTCAACATAATGGAGATTGAATATCTTGGAAGAAGCGTTGTCTGATTGAGAGAGGTTACTCTTTTAAACTCTTTTCTCCTTTTTATTTTTTTCTCTACTTCCTTAACCTTCGTAGTTAACACTTTATTACCTTTATACTACTTTAAAATTTTTTGCTTGTTAAAATTAGATGACTTCCAATGAATGTTGAAGACCATTTTGAATTTTCTCCCATTAAAAAGTTATCTTCTTGATATACTTGTTCTAGTAGGAAAGCCTACAGTGCCGTCCTTGAAGAAGATGCATTTTAGGTTTTGGTAAACACCATATGAAGACATTCTGCATGGTTGACTCTTTCATTCTTTTAGAAAGATGCATATTAAACTTAAAGGGACATAGCCTCTGAGAGTTGTAATCTTTGTAAGAGCGAAGATTGCTTTTCTTTGAATTTCTTTCCATCTCCAACTAAGTTTGATTTGTTTGATAGTTTAATAATATCTGCTTCAAGTGAAAGTTTGATCAGAGAGTATAGCCAGCATTATCTGGTATAAGTAGCTTCTACTCAACATGATGTTCCATAGTAATTTAGCAATAATTTGTCTAAGGACTTTGTCTGATCAAGTCCAATTTTTCTATTGCAAGTAACAGACAAATTGGCTCTGAGTAGACCCATAAGATAGAGTAGACAACTTTGTCTTTGTAAATTTTCCTGAGTTCATTGTAACACTTTTACTTTGTCTTCTAGCTTGTCTGTTATAAGTAACAGAAGAATTGCTTAGGCATAGATGAAATTCTTCTCTTACTGTTTACCTGACAAAGTTCTTTCATCAAATGAAGTAGGTTTATCTCTTGGTTTGTCTGTTGCAAGTAATAGAAAACTCTTGTTAGTGCAAATAAGGCTTCTTCATAGCAGATGAATTGAATTTGTCTATTGATTTGTTTATAGAGAGCTATAAATGAATTTGGAGGGTGCTGACAAATCCTTTGCCTAGTATTTCATCTATTGTTTTGTTTGCTACAAGTAATAGATTAATTGTAAAGGCCTAAATGAACCATCTTTCTAGTAATTTGTCTATTGGTTTGTATATTGCAAGTAGTAGATGAATTTGAAGACGAAGATGGTGGACAAAGTAAGCTATTCATCTATGGCCACTGTTCCTCTTCTACTTCGTCTTCTACTTCATTCATAGTAAGTTGTAGATGAGTTCCTTGTTCTTCTTCTATTTGAGCTAGACTTCATATAAGAGACAAATGCTTGATTAATTTGCCTTTATTTTTAACTCTTACTTTGTTTGAAGTTAGTTCCATTTCATCTTTACTTTTACAATCTAAATTTATCTTTTATTGCAAACAAATGTTGTATATGTAGAATTTATTTGACCTATTCGTAGAATAATTTATTTGAATCTAGCTGAAGCAAGTGTTATCTAATACTGACTTTATTTATAGAAGATTTATTTGGTCACCCATTGAGGTTTGAATGTCATGGCTTTAGATATGCTTTGTGACTTCTTTTTAAGTTTCAATGTAATTCTTTTTTAGCATTCTTGTCTCATTTTGGTATAGTGGATCTTACTTCTGATAGTCCTTATATGTGTTGTCCATTATATTTGAGTTGTTTCCCTATATATATCATTTATATTTGTTTATGCAATACTTGGGAACACAAACGTCAGTACCTTAAGTGTTCACTCATATGCTGTTGCTCATCATCAAAACTTGGTTGTTTTCCATATATATCATTTGCTTCAATAGGAAATGCAGATTACTGGCCATCTATCAAGAGTTTACATTGGTGTGCTTGGGAAAATGCAAATGCAAATGCACTTTAACCAGGAAGTTACTGGAACTACTTTCCTATGCACTCTAATCAGTTGATGGAGGACATAGGTTCTAGGATGCATTTCAATATGCAACTGATTAATACCAAGAGCATCAAAAAAGGGAATGCAAACTACTCTTATAGTAGGGCATTCAACATTTTAGAAGTCTCAAGTGCATTCTAAAAGACTATTCAATTTCAAGATAATCTCAGAATAAAGGAATTCTTAGTTAAAAGTCTAAAGTCAAAAGAAGGAATTCAATCTCAAATAGTTTGAAATGTTTTCAGCTTCAATTCAGTTTTGAAGAAGAATTCAGAAGATTACAACCTTAGCTATTAAAGCAAAGTTGACTCTTCAGAAGCATTGTTAGAAGCACAAGGTTATTTCAAAGGAAGAAGATCCATTTCAGAAATTTCAAGCAAACTCTAAAACATTTTTCATGTTCAATCCTATTTTTAAGAAGAAGCTTCAAAATTCTAAGAAACAACCTAAATTTGAGTTCAAGATTAGTTTAGATTCAAAAGATTGCAGAAAGAATATGTTAAAGCAAAGTTATGTTTTCAGAAAAAGCTTCAGAAGAAGCATCTCGACATTCAGAACTCTAAATAGCTCACTGGCATGGAGTAATCTCAACTGACATTGTTTAGAAGAAGGAAAATAAAATTCAGAAGTCTAAAATCCTCATTATCAATAATGTGTTCGAGTTTTAGAAGTCTGAAAGTAAATTTTAGAACTCTAAAACCATTGTTGTTTGCAAAATTTCAAATAACTTACAAAGTCAAGCTTTGCTCACTTGGTTGCTCTCAATATTTGGTGAACTTGATCTTTTTTGTCACAAATTCTTTCTAACAGCTATTGAAGGAGATGCAAGAAAAATTATTTCATGGGAAAATTCTTAGAAATACCATGAAGAATTTTCAATATTTATGAGTAAATCTTCATTCACCTTCTCATATACATTGAAGGGTCTTTAGATAATCTTACATGGGGTTGAGTTATGTTACCATGGATGGATATTTAATTGTATGATCATCACCAATTGGGCTTAGCATATTTATTCAACTTAGTTTCTTACCCAGCCCCATGTCCTTTTGTCTTGAATTTCTATGTTCCCTTCTCCAGATGTCGGTTTCTACACCTAAGAACTTCACAAATTCTAATAGTCTTTTTCTTGCTCTTAGTTAGCAAAAGAAACCTCTATGACTAGTTAATTTCTAACAAATAGATTTTCTCACTTTCAGATGGAAAAGGAAGCTAATGTAATAGCTATTACAAACATCGACTATGAAAAACTTCAAAGAATCATTCAGAGGAATGATTAGAACTGTAAAAATGTTTATAAAAAACTATTTTTCTCAACATTCTTATTTTCATAAATCTAATTTTTTTTCTTACTTCAGAACTCTGAAAATGGTTTTTAAACTTCTAAAGAATGACCATGATCAATAAAAGGTTATTGTTGAGTCTAAGGACCTAGTTTTGATGAAAGCTTCAAATGAAAGCTTCAAATGAAAGCTTCAGAGGTTCGAAAATGATGTCCAAAGGCTTTAGAAGGAGAACTCTAAATTCAAAAGGGAAAAGAGAAGCTTCAAAGGTTGTTCAGAATTACTTTAGACATTTATAAGAAAGAAGAACATTCAGAAGAAGAAAAAGTTCCAAAGGAAGCTTCATAAGAGGAAGCAAAAGGTTCAGAGTGCTTTCAGAAGGAAGCAGATGTTGATTCCCATAGGATGACTATACCCAAGAGGGGAGAAGTGAATTAAGTTTATGAAAATTAATTACTTAATCACTATAAAATTACTTCTCCTCTTTTTGTTCTTGTGTGCTATGCAATATAAACTAAGTAATAGAACATTAAAGTGCAAGAAATAAATAAACAAGCACATATATTTTTATAGTTGTTCGAGAACCTGTCCTTACATCCACTCTTCCAAGAGCACACACTCATTATGCCTTGGGTTCCACTATATCCCATATAATAGAAATACAATAATGCTCTTAGCACTCTTCTAGATCCCTGCTCTAGGGGGTGTAAACAAGTATTCCTAATACTCTTCTAGATTCTAGCTCTAGGGGGTGTAAACAAAGTACTCCCAATACTCTTCTGTTTTCATGAGCTCAACAGGAAATTCACTGGTTTCTAAGATTACCAGCAAACTTGATGATTTTCTAGAGATCACTAACAACTCTCTAATTTTTAGGTTAACTAAAAAACTAATACACTTTTACAAAGTGTTACAATGAAACACAGGGGAAGATGTGATCCTTTAGCAGCTCTATGTAATACAGAAAGATCTTCCTAAAATGTATAGATAATGGCCATAATGATCTAAAGGTTAAAGCTCATCAAAGATAACTAAAGGTTAACATGGTCATAGGTGAAAGGATTTGCATAAGGTTTAACTCATTTCAAAAATATTCCTTCACTACCTTGAATCATCTCACCTCTTCTCTTTAAATAGCTCTCTTGAAAACTAGACCATTGTAGGAAGATAATCTTCATTGAATGCAGAGATGAAAGTAGATAAGCAGGAAATAAATGTAAAAGACCATTCTAATAATCTATCATTTGAAAACTTCATCTTCTAATTAATTCCCATATTCTTAGAGTCATTCTGCAGTGCCGACTGTTGGTCCCATCTTATAACTAAACTAATGCAATCCTATGAAAGGGGTTGGATGTATTATAAAGAAAATGACTCACGAATTTAGAACACGGATATTATAGTGGTTTGACACTCCCTACCTACTTCACTCTCCAAGTCACAATCACAAACTTGGGTTCCACTAGTCAACTTAATCCCAAAGTTATAGTGGCACAGAAACTCTATTGTCTAGACTTCCACTTCCAGGTAACAATATAGATGAATCAATTACACAATTTGTAATAATTTAACTATCTCTTGGTTTATAATCCAAACCAAGGTACAATGAACACAAAGAAGAATGTAATAATGAAAGGTTTACAACCGATTCAACTCTCAAGTGAATTTTAGTGCTCTTGATTGTCCATGCTTTAATCACCTACAAAACAAAAGTTAGAATCTCTTTATAATATTGATCTCTTGATTTTCTCTTAATCACATTAAAAGATTTTTCCTCTCTGTTTCTCATATCATTTCTTTCAACATATCTCCCCTTAATATAGTAGATGTTTAACTATGGAGAAATAACCTCTCAAAAGAGGTCAAAGAAAGTGTTAAAGTTGCTTCATTTTCAAATCTTGTAACTAACTATAACAATGCTAAAATCGTTGATGTTTTACCCAAAATCCATTGAAGTTTTATAAAAAATAGTCGACGTTTTTTCTTCATAGAAAAATATGTCAAAGTTTAACTTCACCTGATATGTCTCTGATTCCTAATTCATTGAAGTTCACTATTTACCAACTTCACTTATCTGAATCCATCGAGGTTCACTGATTGTTAAATTTGCCAGATATCTCCTTGACTCCTAATCCATCAAAATTGCTGAACAAAATGTTGATGGATTTCTTCACTTTACATCTTCCATCCTTAACCTATTTCCAAAAATTTGTTTGCACTTTTCCACCACATCTCACAACCTGATTACAAGCATTTCATGACATTTACATGAATTCACTCTACATCAAAGATGTATTACATCATCAAACCACATAGTAAAGCATTTTTCAATCAAGCATGTTCATCATTCCAAGTATGTTCATCATCAAAACAGAAAACATAAATCAAACAATTCTCCCCATCTTTAATAATGACAAAACCTACTATGGATGAAGTTAAAATAACATTCCTTCCCCTATTAAAATGCTTATTCTTTTATTTATCCATAAAAACTAAATCTAATTTTCTTACCCTTTTTATTAGAAGTAAAAGGATAGGAATGGAGTAATATAGAGAATGAACAAGAAAGATATAAGCAATATGAATAGAAATTTATAATTGTGTGAATGTCAACTATGATTCAAAGAGTCAGACTATGGAACTTAAACCAGTAATTTGTGACAAGGTAGGTAAATAGCTTCAAATCCCTAAAAAGGCAAGAGATGGCTTCTGGAAATTGTTCTTAGGTCTTCAAACTTCAGAATCATTTGGAAGGAGATGACTTTTTCTTTGTAGAGTCAGATTGATTGGCAGATGTATAAGCTTGAATTTGCTCCCATATGTACACCTACAAGTCAACTTTGAGAGTTCCCAGACTAACTACAAGTAATGACATGGGTTGTAGAAGTAGATGGATAAATGGGATGAGATGGAGCTAGAATGGATGTGGCTGGAGTGTGTTGAGTATCTAAAACAGTGGCTGCTGAATCATCTCCGGCCTGAGGATCCTTCCCATTCTTTCCATGAGAACCCTCCCCTTCATCTAGATCTTGCTCATCTCCCAGAACATCTTGATAAAACTCATCTTCACCCTCATCATTTCCTTCAACTTCAGCTTCAATTCTTATTGTATCATCTTCTAGAATTGGAATCTCATCTTCATTATCTCCAGGCACAATAGAAATGTATCTCCACTTACCATCATCATACTTAATATATCTCATTCATCTAAGTGTTTTAATGTTTATCTTATTGTAACTTGAATAATAAGTTGGAACATCATCAGAAAGATCTATTTCAAAGTGTTGAAATAGTCTTGTCAAATACATGGTGTAAGGGAGATGTCCATTAACTCTATCTTTCGAACATATATAATAACATAGCATTCATAAGATCATAATCCGAGTTATAGACAATGCAGTAAATCAAAATACATTCAAGAATACTCACTGCATCATGTCCTCCATTCCTTGAATTAAATAACAAGTCATTGTGTGATGAATCATTTTGAACTCTACACAAGAAAATTCTTTGTTTGTGAATCCTTCTTTCCTATTTGATAGTGACTCCTTCCCCATCAAACATTCAACTACTTCCTTTCGATCATATGTTTTATCAGTAGAAACGTATAGTAGTTTCATGATGAAAGTAAACTCTTCAACAGTGAAGCTTATTTCCTGTCCATGGAGATAAGAAGAATAAACATAAACTTCATCCACTCCCTCTTCTTCACATAGATAGAAATAAAACAACTTCATCAATTCATCATATATCATCATATTTTCTAACAAGAACTCAAAAAATTCCAAATTTCCTCAACCAATTTACAAATTGAAACCCTTTTTTTTAAACAATGTATAATTCAAGAACTTATCTTAAGTATAGTTCTTGTTGTTGACATAAATGCATGGTGTCAATGACAAACAAAACTTGATTAAAGATTATGTACTAATGGTTGTTATCAAGTTTTTAGCATGCAAAATCAAGTTGCAGGTCTTAAACAAAAATGATCATAAAAAACATATTCCATGGCGATAAGGCTTGAGCAAGTAAAGAAGCAAAAGACAAAGTGTTACAATAGACAAAGCATGAGTGAAAAGGACTCGGTTATTTCCATTTGTCTATCAAAATGGAAAATCATATCTGACGAATGCAAGATAGTATGATGCAATAGATTCTATCTATCATAAGCAAGTCATAGCTATGTTAATGGTTTTCTAATGAGAACAAACAATGGCGAAAGAAGTGAAGATCCTTTTAGTAGAATAAAAATGTTGTCTACCATCAACAAATAGAGCGGAGAAGCAAGGAGCATCTGGCAGAATAAAGAATTCATCAGTGATCGTCTGCCATTAACAGACAAAGTGAAAGAAGCAAGGAGTGTCTAGCACAATAAAGAATTCATTAATGATCATCTGCCATCAACAGATAAAGCAAAGAAATATTCCATCAGACGAAGGTGTGGAGAAAATCCATCTGCACTTCATTTGTTACTTACAATAGACAAATCCAACAGACAAAGTGCTAAAGCAATAAGACATCTATGCCTCTATGATGCCACAGACAAAGAAATTGAATGGTTGATTCATCTGATAGCAATGGAAAGGATGATTTATCTGCTACTTATAAAAGACAAAGATGAAGAAACTTTGTCATATGGGCAGTTGGACAGATACTTTGTCTATCATAAGTAAAAGATAAGCAATGGTCAGAATGAATCATTGGTCTTCACTTAACATTAATAATGATCTTTCTATATTAATGAAAGAAGCCGCCATTATAATAACACCTCGACCAAAGCTTATTGAGAAATTAAAAATCAACTTTTCTAAGGTTGGTGTTGTAGGCATTCCAGCATATGGAATAAGCAAAAGTCAAAGAATTTAAAATACACCAATCAAAACATCCTCTATTATTAATAGAGCTCACCTATGACCAATGACTAGAATTCAAAGCAGCTAAAAATGAAGTATCATCAGAGTTGGAGGAACGAACCAAGTATTGAGAAAATCATTCAAAAACCTCTTAAGAGCATTCATTAATCTGAGCTAAACCTTCTGCAATTCTTCAAGAGTCAAAAGCCTTGCATTCAGACTTTCCTCAACTTTTCTTTGAAGGCTCTCAACTACCTTTAGGAAGATCATTTACTTCTGCATTCAACTTTCAGAAACCTTCCCCTGTGCTTACTGAGAAATTTTTGTGCTTAAACTTCTGATATCCATTTCTTGTAAAGTTCCTTGAGCTAGTGGTGGAGACTAAACCTAAGAAGAACTGTGACTGTCTAAGTGCAAACAAAAACTATTTGTATATGCTCCCTACAGCTAAAATCTAGAAGAGTGCTAAGAGTGGGGTGTTTATGCCCCTTGGAGTTGGAATCCAAAAGAGTGTTAGGGACACTTGTTTATGCCCCCTAAAGCTGGAATCTAAAAGAGTGTCGGGGACACTACTGTATTTCTGCTATTTGAAATAGTGAAACCCAAAACACTAAGAGTAAAGTACCCTTAAAAGAGTGGATTAGAGTGTTTAGTCGAACCATTATAAATATCATTGTGTCTTATTTATTTTGTGTATTTGTTGATTGAGTGATTGATTGCTAGAGGGAAGAGTAATCCTAAAAGGGGTTGGGAAATAATTTTTAAGTACCCAATTCACTCTTCCCCTCTTTGGTTTTGTCTAACCTTTAGGACCAACAAGTGGTATCAGAGCAAACTATATAAACACTAGTAGTGATCCAACGGCAAACCCATCATCCTCATTACAAATATTTGCCGAGAGGCAATCGTCTTCCCGACCATCCCTATTTGATGGAACTAACTTTGCTTACTGGAAGTTAAGGATGAAATAATTTATTATAGCCAATGATATGGAATCTTAGAGGGCTATTAAAGTCACAACCACTCTTCCCACTTCTAAAGTAGATGCATGGACCAAAGAGGAAGCTACCTTAGTCCAAAATAATGCAAAAGCTATAAACTCTTTATTTTATGAATTATCCTCTTGCAATACTATTAAGAATATATGGGATAAGTTAGTGTCTATCTATAGAGGTTCCCCACAAGTCAAGAGAACTAGAAGAAATATATTGATAAGAAAACTAGAAAATTTTAGGATGAAGGAAGGAGAAAGTATATCTAAAATATATGCTTATTTTTCTAAAGTTACTAATGCCTTGAAAGGTTTGGAAGAAAAGTTACAAATTCTAAATAGGTAATGAAGACAGTAAGAGCACTACCAGATTCATGGAACTAGAAGATCACAGCAATAGAGAAAGCAAAGGATCTGAATACTCTTCTAGTGGACTATCTTATCAGCTCATTGATGTCACATGAGCTAATCAAGAACAAAAGAGAGAAGCCAACAAAGCCAATGAAAAGTATTGCTCTGAAAGTGACCAAGGGAGCAATAGTGATCCGGCATCACAATCTGAAGAAGACATGGCCATGTTGGTTAAAAATTTTAGAACATTTACAAGAAGTAGTAGAGGTAGCACCTCAAGGAGATAACCTAGACAACAGAAGAAAATAGCTGAAAGAAAGAAGGATCTCCCCACATGTTATAGATGTAAAGGGATCAGACACATGTCTCCTGAATGTCCTAACAAAGAAAGAGTAAATATGAATGGGAATGGTGATAGAAAAGAAAAGAAATACTTTAAGAAGTCCTCAAGAAACTAAGCTAGAGGAATGTATGTTAATGACAAAGAATCATCAAGAACTAGCTCGGGTGAGAAAGGTGACAATGAAGTTGGACACCTGACAAAAATTATGCTGCATAGCCTCGATGGAGAATGAATCAATAGATCAAATCACCATCAAAGACTAGTACATAACAGAGCTGGAGATAGAGGTAAAGTTGTATTACTCTTATAGTTCTGACTCTTCAAATTCAAATAGCACTTATGACAACTGCGAAAACCTTGATAAGTTACAACAATTATACAACTCTCTCTTCAATGAGTTTAAATCACTTCGCCTGAAACTTACTCAAAAGAAAAAAATACTTTGATACAACTATCAAAGTAAATTCTATTCTAGCAGAAAAAAATTTATCTCTACAAAAGGCGGTTAGAGATCTAAAGAAAGAGATAAAATTATTAAACAATATGCTAAGTAAATTCTCCAATCCAAGAAATTCTATGACCAAATTTATGAGAATGATTGGTTAAACTAGCAAAAAGGGACTTGGTTGTGACCAATCAGATGATGAAAATTTATAAAAATTTGCTGGATGGTCCAAGGGAATGAATCTCACAAAAGAAAGAGAGAACTGTCCAAACATTAAAAGACTCATAAATTATCCTTAGAAAATGAAACTAGTGGAATATATTGCATCTATTAGAGTCTTAAATATTTGTTATTTCTATAATAAATTTAGACATAAAGTGTATGATTATTATGCCAAAAAGATGCAAGTAAAAGGTGCTAAGATTAGATAAAAAAAAAAAACCTCAAGGAATAAGCACATAATTATACCTCACACTTTTCTACTAACATCATTGGACCCAATACTTTGGTACCAACAAGGTAAGAAGAAAAATTGCTTTGAATGTAGGTAAGTATCAAAGCTACATCTAGAAATGCATGGTTCATGGATAGTGGTTGTTCAAGATATATGACTAGGAATAAAAATATGTTCAAAAAATTAAAGCCAATGGATAGCGGAACAGTAGCATTCCATAACAATGATAAAGCTCTTATCAAGGGAATAGGGAAAGTTTATAGTTTATTCAATGTATGCATAGAGGATGTATTATATGTAGAAGGACTCAAGCATAATCTACTAATCATCAGTCAATTATGTGACAAGGGTCACAAAGTTGTGTTTGAATCATCTGCGTGTAATGTATTAAGTATAGACAATGATCTATTGTTTAGCAGAAAAAGGCATGGAAATATTTATCTAGTATAGCTAGATGATATAGTTGAAAATTCTTAATTGTAGTCAAGGATGATCCATGGGTATGGCATAAGAGGATGGGACATATCAATATGTCAAATATCAAATTATTATAGAAAAAGAATCTCATGATTGGTCTACTAAAATTAAACTATGACAAAAATACAATATGCAAATCTTATCAATTGTTAAAAATAGACTAAAGTATCCTTCCATCCTAAAAATGACAGTATCTACATCTAGACCTCTAGAACTATTGCATATGGATTTATTTGGACCATCAAATATAGTCACACTTAGAGGAAAAAGATACGTGTATGTGATAATGGATGACTACTCTTGATTTATATTAGTAATTCTCTTGACTAGCAAAGATAAAGAATTTTCAATGTTTTATACTTTTTCAAAGCTAGTCCAAAATAAGAAACAAATATCCATTGTATCCATCCAGATTGATCACGGTGGTGAATTTAAGAACAAAAGATTCATTGATTTTTGCAATGAAGCAAGAATTCACCATAGTTTCTCATCCCCCAAAACTCAACAAAATAGAGTTATGAAAAAAAAGAATTGGACAATTTAGGAAATGACAAGAACCATGCTGAATGAAAGTAAATTGTCCAAAAGATTCTAAGGAGAAGTAGTTAGTACTACTTGCCATGTGCTGAATAAGGTCACCATAAGAGCACTCTTAAAAAAAACCCATATGAGCTCTGGAAAGGAAGAAAACCAAACATCTTATATTTCCATCCCTTTGGATGCTTATGCTATGTGTTGAACAATGAAAAAGATAACCTTGGAAAGTTTGATCCAAAGTGTGATGAAGCTATCTTTCTTAGTTACTCTTCCAACATTAAAGCATTTAGAGTCTACATTAAGAAAACACAGGTTGTAGAAGAGTCCATACATGTTAAATTTGATGAAGCAATTATAAACCTGAGAAAGGAGTGTGATAGTGATACAGATGAAGCTGCATCAAATTGAAGGATCAAGAGAATGACACCAACGGTGAAGACGTACAAAGTTCAGAAAATGAAGAGGATGTAGGAGTAGGTAATGTTCCTTATCAACCTCCTACTAATTTGAGATTTGTCACTGCTCATCTTAAAAACCAAATTATAAGAAATGTATATGAAGGTGTAAAAATAAAAAGGTCGATGCAAAATGTATGTCTTCATTATGCCTTCATATCTACAATAGAACCAACTTACATTGATCAAGCTTTGAGTGATGAAAATTGAATTATAGCAATGCAAGAAGAGCTTAATTAGTTTGAAAAGAATAAAGTATGGGAACTAGTTCCAAAATCAAAGAATATTGATGTAATTAGAACTAAATAGGTATTTGAAACAAACTGGATGAAAGTGGGTTAGTTGCAAGAAACAAGGCATGATTAGTTGCTAAGGGGTACTCTCAAGAAGAAGGAATTGACTTTGAAGAATCATATGCCTCTATAGCTAGATTAGAAGTCATTAGAATGCTACTCGCTTTTGCATCTCATAAGGACTTTAAGTTATTTCAAATGAATGTAAAGAGTGTATTTTTAAATGGATATTTAAGTAAAGAAGTGTATGTAAAACAACCTCTTGGTTTTGAAAATGATGATCACCCCGATCATGTCTATAAGCTCACCAAGGCATTATATGGTTTAAGATAAGCTCCAAGAGCTTGGTATGAAAGGTTAAGCAAATTCTTAAACGATCATAAATTCAAGAGAGGAAAGGTTGATACTATTCTATTTATCAAAAATATTAACAAAGTTACATTGATAGTTCAAATTTACATGGATGACACTATTTTTGGAGTTACTGATGAAAAACTATGTTAAGATTTCTCAAAGATCATGTAGGCTGAATTTGAAATGAGTAGGATGGGAGAATTAAATTACTTCATTGGATTGCAAATGAAGTAAAGAGATGATGGAAATTATATTTGCCAATCCAAATATACTAGAGAGATGTTAAAGAAGTTCAAAATGGAAGAAGTTAAAGTAGCAAGCACTCTAATGAGCACATTAACAAAGTTGGACAACGATGAACAAGGTAAATTCATAGATCAAAAATAATATAAAAGTATGATTGGATCTCTTCTCTACATTACTGCATTTAGGCCAAATATTCTATTTAGTGTATGCTTATGAGCTAAATTTTAGTCCAGTCCTAGAGAATCTCATCTTATTGTAGTAAAATAAATTTTTAAGTATCTGATTAACACACTAAATCGAGGACTTTATTATCCCAAAGGAATAAATTTTGAACTCATTAGATATTTTGATGCTGATTTTGGAGGATATAAATCGATAGAAGAAGTACTAGTGGAACCTATCAATTTCTAGAAAATAGTTTAGTATCATGGATCTCTAGAAAATAGACTAGTATTACTCTCTCTATAGTAGAAGCTGAATATATAGCAGCTGGAAGTTGTTGCGCTTAATTGTTGTAGATGAAACAATAACTTCTTAATTATGGACTAAGCTATGGAGACATACCCATTAAATGTGACAACATTAGTGTCATATGCTTGACAAAGAATCTTGTCCTACATTAAAGAACTAAGCATATAGAAATTAGGCACCACTTTATTAAAGATCATGTTGAAAAACATGGTATATGTCTAGAATATGTGCCCGCAAGTTCTCAACTTACTAATATCTTTACCAAGCCACTGTCATTCGAGAGTCTCTACAACATTAGAGAGAATTAGGCATGATGAATGTAATGATCTGAAAATAAAATCTTTAATATTTCTGTGCTTGAAATTGCAACGTTGAATATGTTGTCTTAAGGCTAAAACTTCGTCTCAGACAAAGTAGGCTATTTGCATATAGTGCTCCACCATCCAAAATTTTGATTTCTTACACTTGAAGTAACCTCTCATAATTTTGGATGCATATTCCTCCACCTTATGGAAAACCTCTTTAGGTTCACAACAATCTCCCTCTCTCCATCTCCCCAAACTTAGAGTGTTTGTATATAGGCCAATAAGTTATGTATTGTTCTTTGTACTGAAATGAAATGACTTAATATTTTTTATCTATCTCTTTTTGTTTGGCCTATGTTCACTAGGAGTGGAAACTTCTTTTTGCTTCTAACAAAAAGGAGGAGAAAGAATATGCAAATTATCTTAAAAAGTAAATATAAACATGCATAATCTTTACACTAATCAAGGGGAGTATACATTCTAAATAGTCGGGGGGAGAATATATATATATATATATATATATATATATATAATAAGATAAGGAAACATTAGAAGATGGCAACTTGTGGAATGTTTAAAAATTGTAAATATTTTTTATCTGCATATATTCAGGGGGGAGATTATCTTTTATGAGATAATTTTTAATCAAGTTTTTTATCATAAAAAAAGGGAGAATGTTGAGATAAATGTATGGTTTCAATGACAAACAAAACTTGATTAAATATTATGTACTAATGGTTATTATTAAGTTTTTAGCATGTAGAATCAAGTTGCAGGTCTTAAAGAAAAATGAGCATAGAAAACAAATTCCATGGTGATAAGGCTTAAGCAAGTAAAGAAGCAAAAGATAAAGTGTTGCAACAGACAAAGCACAAGTGAAAAGGACTCAGTTGTTTCTATTCGTTTGTCAAAATAGAAAATCATATCTAACAGATGCAAGATAGCATGTATATAACAGATTCTATCTATCATAAGTAAGTCACAGCTATGCTAATGGTCGTCTAATGAGAATAGACAAAGGCAGAAGAAGTGAAGATCCCTTTAGTAGAACAAAAATATCATCTACCATCAACAGACAAAGAGAAGCAAGGAGCATCTGGCAGAATAAAGAATTCATCAGTGATCGTCTATCATCAATGGACAAAGTGAAAGAAGCAAGGAGCATCTGGAAGAGCAAAGAATTCATTAATGATCATCTGCCATTAACAGACAAAGTAGAAACATATTCCATCAGATGAAGGCATGGAGAAAACCCATCTACACTTCATCTATTACGTACAATAGACAAACCCAACAGACGAAGCACTAAAGCAACAAGACATCTATGCCTCTATGATGCAACAGGCAAATAAATTGAAAGGTTGATTCATCTGATTGCAATAGAAAGGATGATTTGTCTATGAAAGACAGATGAAGGAACTTTATCTTATGGACAGCTAGACAGATACTTTGTCTATCATAAGTAAAAGACAAGCAATGGTTAGAATAAATCATTGGTCATCACTCAACATTAATAACGATCTTTCTATATTAATGAAAGAGGTAACCATTGCAGTAATACCTCGACCAGATCTTATTGAGAAATCAAAAATTATCTTCTCCAAGGTCGGCACTGTAGGCATTCCAACATACGAGGAATAAGCAGAAGTCAGAGACTTCAAAATACACCAATCAGAACTTCCCATATTATTAATGGAACTCACCTACCACCAACAATTAGAATTCAAAGCAACTATAAATGAAGTATCATTGGAGCTAGAGGAATGAACCAAGTATTGAGAAAATCATTCAAAAACCTTTTGATAGCATTTACTGATCTGAGCTAAACCTTCTACAATCCTTCAAGAGTCAACAGTCTTGCATTCAAACCTTTCTCAACTTTTCTTTGAAGGCACTCAATTACCTTTAAAAAGATCATTTACTTCTTCATTTAACTTTCAGAAACCTTCCCCTGTGTGTACTGAGAAATTCCCGTGCTTAAACTCCTGATATTCATTTATTATAAAGTTCCTTAAGCTAAAGGTGGAGACTAGACTCAATAAGAGTTGTGACTATCTAAGTGCAAATAAGAGCTATTTATATACACCCCATAGAGCTGAAATCTAGAAGAGTGCTGGGAGAACTGTGTTTATGCCCCCTAGAGCTAGAATCTAGAAGAGTGTTAGGACACTTGTTTATGTCCCCCTAGAGTTGGAATCTAGAAGAATGCCAGGGATATTATTATATTTCTACTATTAGGAATAGTAGAACCCAAGATACTAAGAGAAAAGTGCTCTTGGAAGAGTGGAGTAGATTGTTTACTCAAACTACTATAAAAATCATTGTGTCTTATTTATTTTGTGCATTTGTTGATTGAGTGATTGATTTTTAGAGGGAAAAGTAATCCTAAAAGGGGTTGAGAAATAATTTTTTAAGTACTGAATTTGCTCTTCCCCTCTTGCATTTTGTCTAACCTTTAGGACCAACACTTGCACCCAAATCTCATGTAGAAATTAGACTTGTCCTTCTTGGATCAGAAGTTCTTCAGAATTGGGTCCAATGAGGTTTATTTCTTTGGTAAGGAAGTGGGTTTCTTTTGATGTGAGATAGGAACTCTTTTTTTGGGAGAATATCTTCTTGGAATGCAAGACTTTGGAGTGGATTTGAACTTTTTTGTTGATGGAGAAGGTTTGGTTTTAGAAGTTATACTTTTTCCATGTTTTGGTTTGGGAGAAGTATGAATAAGAGATGGAGAAGATTCACTTGGATTCCTTGGCTCTGCTTCTTGTGTCAGTTCAGGAAATGGAAGTTGTTCTTCATTACTATAGATGGGATTTTCCTAAGTAGTGTGTCTTCCTTGAGTTTCAAAGGATTCTTATATAAATATTCCTTCTGTTCTTCTTCTTGTTTTGGGAGGAGAAGGTCTAGGGTCAGAGGAATCTACCAACTTCCTCTTTCCTTTCTCCTCATAAGATGCCTTCTTTGACACAACAACTTTCTATCAATAAGACTAAAATGAAAATGAAGATTTTATGATTTAAGGATTATGTTGATAAAGATCAAAAGATAGGATACAACTTATATTGAAGCAAATCAAAGGATAAGGCTCAAATATAATTAGAATGAAAGGTTTGAACATAGAGAAATGTCAAAACAGGACTCATCCTCAACACACTTATTTGCATATGGTAAGTGTATTTGTTGCAACCACAACACAAAAGTTTGCATTGCAATGGATTTCAACCAAGCAAAGTCTACTTACATTAGCCATAGAATAAACACAAATCTAACTTGAAGGACATCCAATTAGGTGTAAGCACCAATGGAACGATAAGAACTTTGGTGGAAATAGGGATTGTCAAAAACAAACATAACATTCATATACATTCAAATAAGAAATGTATTTTAGTCATGAATAAGAATAACGATGTATGGAAAGTGATGAATCTTACATGAAAACAAAGATTCAACCCAAAAATTGAAGATATTTCTAATACACTAATAGAGCATCTCATTGTATTATCAAATAATCACCATAATATTCATGTAGAGAATGAGAAAATGCCTCACAAATAATCACATGAATGGATTATGAAACGAGAATAGGATTATTTCGAATTTGAAAACCTTAAAAACCCCAAATTTCCAATTTTTGGTAGTGAATGAAAGGGCTTTTCAAAAATCCTTCTTGAACTCATGGATATGAATTGATTTAGACATATTGCAACAATTTCTCATGATAAATGCATGGAACTAAGAAGGGATTTTGAATAAACTCTTCAAATCCATAGATTTTTGAAGGAAAATTGAAAACTGAAGGTGCAAACAAGAAGATTAGAGCATTACCATGTTTATGATGAAGAAGGATGGAAGAAATCAACCTAAATTCATCCAAATGATGGGGAAGAGAGAAAACTAAGAGGGGATGAATGGGTCTTTCAAAAATGGAAACCCTATCTTTAAGGAGAAGAAGAGTAATCATCCCACGCAAATTATGTATTTAAGTTACGATGCTGGCTTTGAATCTGTTAACGTTTACAATCTATCAACGTTTATTATCCATTGATGGTTAGTAACACGTATAATATTCAAACAAATATATATTTTATTTTAATGCATGCTTTTCATTATATAAATTGATCAATAATGCCTAACTCTCTTCTTATTTGTAAAAATCTATCAGTGTGAAGTGGTTTTGTGAAAATGTCTGCCAATTGATCTTCAGTTAGAATAAATTCAACCAAAATATCTTTCAATTGAATATGATCCCTTATGAAGTGATGTCTTATTTCAATATGTTTAGAGATGAATGTAATAGTGGATTTTTAATCAAATTTATTATGCTTATATTATTATATTTGATTGGCATACACTTTACTTTAAAGTCATAGTCACTTAACTACTATTTTATCCAAAGTATTTTGCACAACAACTGGCTGCTGCTATATATTTAGCTTCAGCTATTGATAGTGCAACAATATTTTGTTTCCTAGACTACTAGGATACAAGCATACTTCCCAAAAACTACAAAGTTCCACTAGTGCTTTTTTGTCAACCTTATATCTGGCATAGTCGGTATCAGAATAACCAACTAAATAAATGATGATCTTCTAGGATACCATAATCCTAAATGAGATATTTCCATAAGATATTTAAAAATGCGTTTAATAGTAGAGAAGTGTGATTCCTTTGAATTTGACTAAATTGAGCACACATACATGCACTAAATAAAGTGTCAAGTCTATTGGCAGTTAAACATAATAGTGAACTAATCATACTACTGTATAGTCTTTGATATACACTTTATGACTTTCATCTTTGTCCATTTTGATGTTAGCACTCATAGGAGTAGGCATGCCTTTTAAGTTTTTCATTTTGAATTTCTTCAATATTTCTTTGATATATTTTGATTTTGAAATGAAAATACCTTCATCAGATTATTTTACATGTAGTCCAAGGAAAAATGTTCATTTACCTATCATACTCATTTCAAATTCACTTTTCATCATATTTTCAATTTCCTTGTAATATTTTTCATTTGTGGAACCAAAAATGATATCTTCCATATAGATTTGTACAATAAGAATGTCTGAATGGATATGCTTAATGAATAGGGTAGTGTCAACTTTACCTCTTTGAAAATTTTTACTTAGTAAAAATCCACTCAGTCTTTCATATGAAGTTATTAGAGCTTGTTTAAGACCATATAATGCTTTTGTGAGTTTGAATACATAATCTAGATGTTTATGATCTTCAAAGCCTGGAGGTTGTTTAACAAACACTTCTTCATTTAAATATGCATTTAAGAATACACTTTTTACATCCATTTGAAATAATCAAAATTGTTTGAATGATGAAAAAGCAAGTAACATTCTTATGGCCTCAAGTTTGGCAACAAGTGCAAATGTCTCATCATAATCTATTCTCTCTTCTTAAGAATATCCCTATGCTATCAGATGTGTTTTATTTCTTACAATAGTCCCAGATTCATTAAGTTTATTTTGAAAGATCCATTTTGTGCCAATGATAGACTGATCATTTGGTTCTGGCACAAGTGTCCACACATTGTTACGTTTAAACTGATCAAGCTCTTTTTAAATTGCTATAATCCAATTTTCATCTAAAATAACATCTTTTATTATTTTGGGTTCAATATAGGACAAGAAAGCAAAATTACCATAGACATTACAAAGTGAGCTATGAGTTCTCACTTTGTCATACACACATTTCCTATAATATCTTCTAATGGATGATATCTATGAGTATGAACTGACTGGATTGGATCAGATAACTCACCTTCACTTACCTATTCTTCATGAATGTTTTCCTCAGATGGTTTTGATGACTCAACTTGTGGTAAATCTTTAGATCCTTGCTAAGCTTCAATTAATGTTTCAAGAAAATCTAATCTCTCATTTTCATCATCTACATTATCAACCTTTCTCAGCCAAGAGTTAGTCTTATGAAATTTGACATGGACTGACTCTTCTACATGTATGTTCACTTATTATAGATACAAGATGTTTTACTGGAAGAAGAATACCCTAGAAATACACCTTCATCATGTTTCTTATCAAATTTATCAAGGTTATCTTTCCCATTATTCAATACAAAGCATTTACAATCAAAGGAATGAAAATATGCAATGTTTGGCCTTCTACCTTTCCATAGTTCATAAGAAGTTTTCTTTAGAATTGGACGAATGTAAACATGATTGATTATATAACAT
>JAYJMB010006885.1:0-10664 GCA_036873735.1 Pouteria campechiana | reverse complement strand
CCCCCCCCCCCGAGCAACATTGTCACTCACACCCCACCTAGTGGCCTTTGCATTTTAACATTACCCCATAATTTTTTAATTTTTAAGGGAAATATTTTGCCAAAATTTGGCAGAATCTACCTCAAAATATAAGGATCTAAACCTGTGCATACATTTGTCATATAAAATTAGACTTTCATTGACTATAAATAACTAACATATACCACCAAACTCGCCCAACTTACCCACAGCTGCCTAGAACCATAATCGCATCATGATGGCAATATACATACTGGAATAATACAGATCCATCCATAATATCATAAATAAATCACTATGACATGCCAATACATCTCATTATATATCATTTGAAATCTTTTAAATACAATTGTACAAATACACTATGGGATTCCAATCCCCAATCATCATATCATAAAAAGGCATCTTCACATCTTGCTAACAAGCCCCAACCAACAGTTGGGCTCCTTTACCTAACCTGCCAGCTAAAAATTAAAATAAAGGCATGAGTTTAGGCAAACTTAGTAAGTAGGTATGAATAGAAAACAATATTCAATTTGAAACAACATGTTCAAAACTAGAACATGAATCAATTCATTAAAATGCAACCATGAGAATATACTCATGAGGCTCAAGTCCTAATTATTCCAACACAATATTCTACACCATTCTATCATATTTACATATCACAAATCAAGATAGTATATCAAGTCAAGCCATTTGGACAACTCATACCATAATAGTACCATACATGTACTTCATATCATAATGTGTTATTTAGGCACAACATATTATAATTATGCCATGTTTGCATAAAATTTATCATATCGTATCAATACAAATCATCATACTTATCTACAATTTCATGGAATGCTTCCCATTCCCTTACTACACATATTCACATAATATAGTATACATCAGCATAGTCATGAGATATTTCTTATTCCATCAATTCTACAAATTCATAGAGTATTATAATCATTATTCAAAATAGAATTACGGGACACTCATTATCCCACCAATCCATCCACCCATCCACACATATACAACAATAAGAAGAATCATGGTATAATCTCTATCCCTATTAATCCATACATACATCCATGCATAACAGAGAAAGAACCAGGGTATACACACTACTCCCCTTAGTCTACACATGCACAACAACATGTATATCATTACAATCATGGGACATGCTTTAGCCCATCAAATCCACACAATCACATAGTATATTGCATACATTCAATACATCATCATAGGATACTTACTATCCCCACTATTCCACACATACATACATCATAAAAAGATTCATGGGATATCTAATATCCCCATCCATTCATTCATACATGCCTGAATGCAAAGCATGGGATATTCACTATCCCCATCTAGTAATACATTCAAATAAGAAATAAATGCCTACTAACCTTATTAAAGTACAATTTTACAATCTTCAACTCAGCCTTCCATTCCACCACTTAAATTCCAAGTGGATCTTAGATATACAACATATAATATAATTGAAATTTCATACGTTTAACTTTAGTTCTATTCTAAACATTAGCCTAAGGATTTCATCTTACGGGCTCTTATTTCCTTGTTCCATCACATATTCTCAAATACCTTATTTAGGATTCATTAGCCTTCCTAAATATCATTTCACTCATCAATTGAAGTCTATTAAATAAAATTTTCACTGGCCACTTAAAGACTACCATAGGTTATGCAAACACATCTTATTTTTGAATGAAGTATTTCATCAAAAATCTAAGGCACATCACTTAATGAATAATATTTTAGCAAAGATTTTTGAAAGAATTTCATTTCCCATAACACATACTTGTCATATAACATAATTAATATGTAAATAGCCATAAAAACAAATCAACTAAGCATGTTACTCAACCAACTTGCTACTTAAACACTTTACACACAAAAGAAGCCCTTTCCAACCTTTGATTAGGTCATCATCTAAAAGCGAGTTTCTCACCCTCAAACAAGTCCCAAAATACTATAATTAACCAATTAATCATTTTTCACATGATTCCCACATCAATTCATATCAATTTCTCTAAAAAGTTACTGTTCATGGATTATGAAAAACCCTAGCCAACTAGAATTATAGAACTAATAGTGGAAAACCAACTTACCATCACTTTCATGCATGGCTACCTTCCGAAAACAAGAATCCAAGCTCAAAGCACTCCATAGCCTCAAGGAATTACAACAAAACGGGTTTTCTCCTTCCTTTCATAATCCAAACAAATGGAAATTGGGTTTAGCTACAGGATCAAGGTATTATACATCTACACAAAGTGATTTCCTAGCAAAATGGCAAGGAATCAAGTTTTAGAGGGTTGGGATTCTTGGCTTGGGATAGGAAAGAAGAAGAAAAGAAAAAAAATAAAACAAAAATAACTTAAAAACCCAACCACTAACCTAACCACACCGGTAGTGTTGTTGTAATGCCTTGCTTTTCCAAGGTGATACTAAGGCAGTAACAGGAGGACCCACGGCTAGAGTCTCCCCTAAACTTACCCTCTTAAACCTATATAAAACATGCACAAACACCCATAGATGCCTAGATTCATAGTTGCATTATAAAAGAAGAGTGTGGAAAACATTTATACACCTACTAAAGTAATGACATGAAAATTATTATGGTTTATACAATTTAAATTTACATTAATTACATCATTGGCTTAACTCATGAATTACATTTTAATACATCCAAAATATAACAAAAGATAATGAGTTCTAAACATCAGGATCTATCCCACTCCTAAACTCCAACCCCTCATTGGGCTCCATCTTGAGACCTGTTAGCTAAATATATAATAAATAGGGTGAGTTTGGGTAACTTATTGAAAAGGTAACAATTAAACAATAATTAACAAAATAGGCAATTTAATGATGTACTGCAATGCAGTAAGATAGAAAAATTGAACTACGATCATAGGAATAATCTAATTACACGATATACATCTAGAACAAGTGGGCCACTTTTAATTTAAAATAACTAATATGTCTTTTGTACATGCTTCTTCTACATCATGATCGTCATACCCTCTCATCATAATTGTTCACAGATAGGCATGTTAAATCTATTAATATATATTTTACCCATTGTTAACCATTGCCATGTTTGGGAGGCATCCAACAAAGTGGACTCTGCCATATCAAAGTGGACATAGCCACTAACAAAGTGGTCTCAAACACCACCAAGTGGACACAGCCACAATAAAGTGAAATCCACTTTCTTACTATATTAGTGTGCTCCAATTTGTTCCCGCAACCCAATTACGACTGATGTGAGAATCGTGACCACATGGTCCACACAGTCCAAGATTTCTCACCTTCATGGCAACCTAGGATTGTGAGTTTTTCATTCACACCCATTAAGTAATTAAGGGAGTTGCACACAATAGGTCAGAACTGATCTCTTCGCCTTTACAGGCAGCACAGTCAAACATCACCCCTTCATGGGCTGAATCATAATATCCAAGGAGCCATCCCAGTAGACATACATACCAAACACACATAATGATATTTTGGAAGGAATCCAAACCTTCATTTCCCATATCCATGATCTAAACATGCATTCACTTCTCAATCAAATAACCACATTTAATTTCATTCTTAATTAAATCATCAAGCCTAAGTACATCTACCATATTTAATAAATTGTTAAGCCATTCTAATGGTTATCATAATATGATCCTTCTATTCTCACAATATTTCTAATGTTTTCCCATTATATTATAACAAAACATACCTTCTAAATAACATAAATCTCATAAATATACTTAAATTAACAAAAAAAGCAAAATACAAAAAATAAGAAAATTTAATGTTCACAATGAATCAGATGCTACGGCATCAAATTTGGATGTCACGGCATCCAACTTCTTGCAAATCAAGTGTCGCGGCATCTAATTTCTTGGCTATGATTTATTTTTCATAGCAAATTGGATGTTGTTTGCATATGATTATCGCAGCATTAAAATTTGGCGCCACAGCATTCAGCCCGCTACCTCCCCTGTGCACTTTGATTTTCTGCCCAACTTGTATATCTTTATGCTACTTCATTTGCTAAGTTCAAATAAGCCATTTAACTTCATTTTAAGGTGTATCTAACATACTTCACATACTTTAAGTATGACAATAACATGATTCGACAACCCTTAAATAATTACCATATTGTAATGATTTCGAATTTTTTAAGGTTTTTTGCAAACTATGAATAGTAATTCAAGGGGAAATTTGACATGGATTTATCAAAGATTTTATGGGAAAATGATTAATCAATATATTGCAGTGTTTTTGTAGTGAAGTGGGCATAAGAAATCTGGTTATTTTGCTAAACAGCATCCTAATTAACTATTGGAAAGGGAATTTTGTGTGTAGGGTGTTTGAGTAGTAAATTGATTGAGTTAAGGGCATAATTAGCTAGTCCTTATGGTTATTTAAAGCTTAATTATGTTGTATGATGGGCATATGTTGCTGGAAATTAAATTCCCTTGAGACACTTGACCGATTTAAGTGATGTATATTAAATGTTCAATGAAATGCCTCAATAAGAAATAAGATGATTTTGAAGGATCTTAAAGGATTCCATTGTAGCCCTTTAGTGGCCATTGAAAGGACTATTTAAGTGACACAAATTGATAAATGACATGATGTTTTTCATGTATTCTATGAATTGAGTAGACTTTCCCATTTGATACATGTGTGAAGTGAATTTTGGAACATGTTATATGTGTAGGGCCATTTGAGCATTAATTGAAAGCTAAGCTATGAAACTTGGAGTTTGTAAAATAGTTCTTCATTAAGATAAGTACGCCCTTTTTCTTATTTATGTATGAATGTATGATTGATGGGATAGTGAGTATCCCATGATTATACGCACCATGTTTTCAATTATGTTTATTTTAGTGTACAAACGTACGGATTTTGGGGATAAAGAGTATCCCATGCTTTTATGTAAAATAACATTTATTATGTTATGTGAATCATGGATTGATGGGGATAATGAGTATCCCATGATGTTACTAAGTGATATTTGTTGTATTTCATTGTGTATTGAAATGATGAAATTGTGTATTCTATGCATTGACTTTGAATGACTTTGAATGATTTACATATGCCTAATTGAAATTTTGTTGATATTGCATTACTTTACATTCCATCATGAGTCATGAATCATGATGGACATGATTGCATTATGTGGTATGTAATGATATGCTGTTAGATTGGGGGATGTTTGGATGGATGGGTGGTTATTAAAAATGCAAGTGGATAATTGTGACTCTTATGGAAATTAGTTTGGATATGCCTTTGGTGACATTAGGCCCTTGCAGGCCGCAAATGACTTGCCTTAGTGTCACTAACATGATATGATACCAATGTAGTGTTGCCCTGCTAGGTGGCACAGTGGTGATATGATAAGACACCCGTGGGTGTTGCTCTACTTGGATGACATGGTTGTGATATGATACACACCCATGGGGTTGCCCTGCCTGGATGGCACGATTATGATATAATAGACACCCATGGGGTGTCACCCTATTTAGATGACAAAGTTATGATATGATAAGACACCTGTGGGGTGTCGGCCTATTGGGATGGCATGGTTATAGTATGATATGACACCAGTGTAGTGTTTGGATGTATTAGAATGGCATGCCATGTGATAGTGAATACAAATGATTATGAATTATGAAATGTGATGAGGAATAGGTATATATATGGACGATAAATGTAACCCCTTGACCGGGATGTCAATGACGAACATGTGTTAATGAGAATGGATTTTTGATGCTAATGTAGTTAGAGAAGTACGAGTAAAAGGGGAATGAATTGATAATAAGACTGGTTGTAGTAATGATATAATGTTAATGAATTTGAATGGACAAGAATGACTTGATTATAAGGCGATATATAAGTTCTGATTATGAAGATAGTGGTAACGAGACAACACATGAGCTAGGATTAAGAAAACATGTGCATTATGAGCATGTGGACAATGTTGCATTGTCCTACACTGGCGTGAAATTCAATATGTCATGTAATGGTTTGCGTGGTGTTTGTCTAATGAATTTAATGATGATTTTCAAATGACTATTTATTATTGTTTTTAATGTGCCTTCTTACTAAGTTTATCAAGACTCATGCCTCTCTTTTTTTATTTTTAGTTGTCAGGTTAGGTAATGCAGCCCAACTGGGGGTTGGTGCTCATGATTAGGAATTGTCGGTGATCGCCATAAAGTCTTCATGAATTTGTGATTGAATAGCTACGAAATTATAATTTGATAAGATTCAATTTATGATATGTATTGATTTATATATACAAGGTATCATATTGGCATGCTATTGTTATATATGAAATGTATGTGGATGTATTTTCATGCAGGTCTAGTAATGTCATTGCCATGTGGTTTTGATTTTGGGCAATATGTGGGTGTGTATTTTGTTTATGTTAGTGATATATAATTGATTAGAGATATGGAATTATGTGGAGAATGTTATATAGATGCAAAATTCTTATATTTTAGGGGAGACTCTACCAAAATTTTGGTAATTTTTAATAGGATCCTTCTCTAAAATATAAGATAGTAGTGCCTTAGGAGCGGGGCATTCATTCCTATCCAGGGGTATAAACTCAGTGCCACTTGCACTCTTCTATATCAACTCTAGGGGGCATAAACTTAGTACCACTGACACTCTTCTAGATCAACTCTAGGGGGCATAAACTCAGTGTCACTTGCACTTTTCTTTAGTCTAGTTATACTACCAACTCAAGGCAATTATAGAAATAAGGATACATAAGTTTAAAGCACACTTTTATAGAGTATTGCACTGAAAGCACAAGGGAAGAAATATGAAAAATTTGAGAGCAAAAGTAAGATGATCTTTCCAAATAGTAGTTGGCTGTCTTTGATGAATGTTGAAGAAGGTTCAAATATAAATGGCTTTCTAGTTGCTCTTTTTTAAAGTTGAACCCTAGAAAGAATATAACAATAAAGGCTCCTTCTTCTCTTTTCCTTTCTCACCCACTTAGTATCTTCTTTGTTCTAGCCATTTGTTGTCTTCTTATACCAGCTTAAATTACAATCATTGGAGGTAGATGAGCACCATTGAATGTAGAAGACCCTTTTGAGTTTTCTCTCATTGAAATGCACTGCTTATGATTGGATGTATATAGCTGGAAAGTTGCGCACCATTTATTGTAGGAAATTATGACTCAATGATTCTGCACACCAAAAGCAAGAGTTCAAATGAAGTTTTCTCTTTCAAATTGATTGATAGTCACTCTTCTATTGATTTTGGACAAAGGCATGGCTTCTCTTCTCTGTTTGGGATGATATTGCATTCTTCTAAAGTAAAATCTCAGACAAAGACTATTGCTGTCACATTTGTCTAAAGTTAATTGATTTTGGATGAAGAATGCTTTCATTCTATTTGTCCAAAGTTCATTTGAACAAACATTTCTTTTGATTTCTTTCGGTCAAATGAAGTCCTTTGTACTGCATTTGTTTAAAGTTAATTTTGGACTAACTGGAAGTTCGAACGAAGTCATATGCTCTTAATCTTGAACGTAGTTTATGCTATCTTAATTTGTTCAAAGTGAAATCTTCAATTTCTTGACTTTAGCTTATCTTGATCCTAGATCTTCCATTTGTTAGACTTTGTGAAGTTTCCAACTTAGCAATCAAGTTGACACCTTAGAGTATATTCCGAAACCTATGTTTTCCTTCTTTGATTTCTTCCAAGATACAAAATTCTTGATTTCAGTGGCTCAAATCTTCTAAATATGGTAGATGGTTAGAGTTGGTAGTTGTATTTCTATACTTGACACTTTGTTAGCCTTGAAATTTATAATTTGCACAGATTATGAAACATGAGTAAATACTATGAATCAAGCACAATCTATGATAACCTTGTGAAGCATAACATTTTTATCCTTGCGAATATATAATCCAACATATTGCAAAATGATAAACAAGGTTAAAAGCAATATAAATCATAGTAATTTTTCCTTTAATCACTTAGACAACTTGTGTACATGCTTGCATGACAATTTAAACATGCATAGATTTCAAGCATTAATTTCCACAATTCAAGATTTTTAAACTCAACATAAATCAAATCTTAATACAAGTTTTGTTGTCATCAAAATCATAGAATAATCCTAACAATGTATTCCTTGCTCCAAAATGAGTGGTAGGTAATTCGTCATTACACCTCTGACATTCGGCTATGGGGCAGGCGATATGCCCAAGCGACTATGCTATGCGGCTATGGTCCTGCACTAAGCATTTTTCACTATGCCACTTTGTGCTTGATATTTTTCATTGTAAATTAACATATATTTGTCTACATATAATGTGCATAATTTAGGAAGCATGGATAAGAAATTTTAATCAAGTTTTTGTATTTAGAAAGATAAACTCATTTAAGCATACATTATTTTGCATTTAAAAAGTTATCTCTTTGAGGCATATTTTTCATCTTTACTCATTTAGACAAAATTGTATTTGATCCAATATATTTCAATATGATAAACCAAAATGAAAGCATTATGGATCATAATGTTTTCTTGTTTTTCTAATAACTTGTAAATATGCTTGCATAACTGATTTTCCACACTCTTTAAGAGTACTTGTCTATATTTCAAACTTCCTAAGCTAACAACATCATTAGCATATATCAAGTCAAGGGCAAGTTTCATTGTAATCAAAATCATACACATAATCCTAACAATGTGTATAGGTGTAAATTGTCTGGCATTTCTTGATTCTTTAAGAGAGATGATCCTAAATGTCTCATGAAATATGATTGTTGTTTTGCTCAAGTATGATCAAAAGTTAAGTTTGAGGTATTTGATAAGCTCATATTTTACTATATTTTAATACCTAAATTTACATATTTTGGATCATCATTTGAAGTAGTTTCATTAGTTTTTATTATATATTGCACTTAATGGAGTTAATTTTTGTTTCAGGCATTAAAACAGTTGAATATGACAAAAGCATCACTTATATTCAATTCTTGTCATAGATGTAGGCTAATTTGGAAAACTTGTTCAACATGAACAAGGCTCTTATTATTATTTTTCCAATGCATCAAGAATCATATCATTCTGACTTGTATGAGCAAATTATGGCAAAAATACAGAATGTTATTTTTGGTGTGACAATTGTAGGCAGCAAATTGGGCACTGCGATGCCCAAATTTCCTATTTTTAGTAATTTTATGTTGTTTGCACAAAGAAATTTTGGAATCCGTATGGAGATGTAAAATAACCCTAAATTAGGTTATTTAGAAAAGATATAAAAGGAAAAATGCAAGGCATAAATAGTTTTGGTGAAGGAGTTCACGATTAGAAGCAATTATGGTGTAAATCTTAGGGAAAGATCAACATTCAATCAGAGTTTTGTTGCTATTTCTTTTTCTTCCTTTATATTTGGATCATGTTTAGAATACTTGGAATTATGTTTGATATTATTATGAGTAGCTAAACTCCTCTTTTTAGAGGAGAGATAGATCTTATGTGGATATTATGATGTAATTAATCAATTACATTATCGAGAGTTTTTATTGGTTTATTTTTGATGTTTTGTTTTTAATCCTTTCAATTTATTAGCCATCTATTGAAAAAAATTATCTTTGGGATTTGAAACTCAGGAGAAGTAATTCTGAATAGAATCTAGGCATCATAGCATAAAATTCAAGATACTCGAGAGAGCTTTTAGATTTTGTGAAATCATTTAAAAGAATTATAGATCTTAATGCATTCTTAATCTTTTGATTTTTATAGGGATATCAAAATTGAGATATTGAGAATAGATACTTAGCTCGGCACTCAGGAGAGGGAGTTGAATGAATTAGAATTCTTGATTTATAACCAAGAGAATGACAACATGTAATGAGTTGAGAACACCATGGTTGAAGCATAAGTGAAATCAATCATTTAGGGCTTTTCTATCATTTTATCTTTCCACCAAAGCCTGTTCTTTTCTACTTTTTATTCAATATCTTACTATTTGATTCTCTAAATAAAATTAGGATTATTTATTGCAATAGCTAATGATTAATTAAAATTTACGGTACCTATGGAGACGTTCTTATACTATAAACATTGGCACCATATGCTTGTGGTTGAATTTTAGTGAACATTCTCTAAACACACTCTAAAGATCATCTAAAGAACTTAGATTATTCTTTGGAGCACTAATACATGGAATTGTTCTTCTGAACAAGTTTTGAATCTTTTCAAGCTTGGCTCTCAAATCTTCTAACTTCTTCAACACCTTTTAAACTTAATCTTTGAATTCCTCAAACTTGAAGTTCGCTCTTGAAATTCGTGTCCATCATCTGAAGAGTCTTCGAAGCTCACTCTGAAGCTTTCAAACTTAGTCTTGTGTCTTCATATTTCATCTTTCAGCACCTTTGATTGCTTCTTCATATTCTAAACCCTATTCTCTAGATTTCAGACGTGTTCCAATCTATATGAAATCTTCTTCTTAGTTCAAATACAACTATTTTGAGCATTCACTTGTTTTTCTTCCTTTGTAAACTCTCTGTGATGGAATATGGTGGTGCTGTCGTGGGCACCCAAATTTAGAACCTTGCTCCAATCTAATTTTCTGTAGTAGTGTGAGTAAGGG
>JAYJMB010006883.1:0-10665 GCA_036873735.1 Pouteria campechiana | reverse complement strand
CGACCCGGCAAAATTAGCAAAACTTTACAATAACAAAAATTTACATTTGTAAAATTTTCCAGGGCCTTACACCAACATTCTTTACTTGACTTGTTTTTCTTTTGTCCATTATTTTCTTTCTCTATCATGGCATACTCAATTTTTCACACTTGTAAACTTATCTTCTTTTGCTTCATTCATACAAATCAACAACCATAAGCATACAATATGTCTCTTAATAGCTAAAACATGTTTTTTCAGGTGAAATAGGTTTGGATAATGGCGCTAAACAAGAAATTTTGAATGTTGGTTTTTCACATGCCTTGCACATATCATTCTTTCATAAACCTCAATCGGGACACTAGTGACATGAATGTACTAGGTTAGCTTGAAAGGCTCAAATTGATCAAAGAATACCTAAATCACTTCCGAGTAAGCATGTTTTCTAGGATTTCACTTTGAGGGATACTCAAACAAGTTCTAACATACTTATTACAATTAAAATAAGTCAATGAATTCACAATATTATCAACTAATTTGCATACACTTTGCATGATTATGACATAATGTGCATGCAAAATTTCCACCGGTCATGAGGAAGAAGGAATTTTATACAAGAATCAATAGATCATAAGGAGTGTCTATCCTTCTTCCTAAATTATATGCAATGGTAATAAAAAACTCAGCATGCTAGAGATTAATAAGGGAGAAATATCCTAATTAGTTTCAACACATTGGTGCACAATTGCTTTTCGAGTAAATCTTGATAGTAATAATATAAATCTCATAATAACAAACTCAACAGAATCAAACTCAAACAAAACACTCCAACAAGATGCTCTACACAAAACTCAAAACCTAAACAAAACAAACAACTACTTCCCCTCACTTGAACTAAACATTGTCCTCATTATGAAAAATAAAACAATAGCACCAAGGACTTCCATGAAATATGTCAGACTACTCATCATAGGAGGCATCTGACTCTTCATTATCAGTTGGTGGATGGAATGGTTGAAAAATTGGAGGAGTGGGAAAGACAACCAAGCCTACATCCTAAAAAATGTTGCCATTCAGGGAAGTCCTTAATCTTAAACTTCTTTCATTATTTCACACTGAGGATAATGTGAAGTTTAAGTTGGGAGGGGGGGGGGGTGGTTTGCATTGCATTCAATTGTATTCAATTTTTGGGTAAAGGATTTGCATTCAAGTGTATTAAGTTTTTGGGCAAATTTTTTTGAATTTAAGTATAATTTTGATGAGCTTCATTTTTTGATAACTTAGCTAAACGAATCCAAGAGCAACTGCGCTAATATACTGAAATTGAATAGGATGGATTCTCTCTTGATGATCAGTAACATATTTTGGGTTTTTTTTATTACCATTGTACATGTTTAGAATGTAGGATTGATGCTACCTTTTAATTTAATGATTCTTATTGTAAGTCCTTTTTCATGATTGATAAAAATTTTATTGAGCACATTATGTTATGATCATGCAAAGTATATGCTGATGAGTTGATAGTGTTATGAATTTAGTGACTTATTTTGGTTGACACAAGCATTCTACAACTTGTTTATTTATCCCTCAAGGCGAAATCCTAGATTACATGTTTACTTGGAAGTAATTTAGGCATTCTTTGTTTAGTTTAAGCCTTTTAAGCTAACCTAGTACATTCATGTCACTAGTGTCCCCATTGAGCCTTATGAGAGAATGACATATGCAAAGCACGTAAAAACCACAATTCAACTTTCTTTCTTTAGCCTCATCATTAAACCCTTTTAGCTTGAAAAACTATGATTGACCTATTAAGAAACATATTCTATGCTCATGGTTGTGTGAGAGTTATGAGTGAAGCAAAATAAGATAAGTTTGGGAGAATTGAAAAGAAAATTGTCAAAAGAAAAAGAAAAGGGACAAAAAGGAAAAGAATTAGTAATGATTTCTCTTTCAATTGGGGGGATCACATCCCAATTAACTCATAAGGAAATAAGTTTGGGGGTATGGTAGTAATACAACTCATAAAAAGAAAGAGAAGAGTAAATAAAAAGTTAAGAGAGTAAACATTCATGTAAAATTTAGTTATAATCTCTTACCTAGTGAGTCCTTCTTTCATTTGTTTGTTAGCCAAACCTAAGGCCCCATTACAAGCTGAACAAAGACCTATTGATCCAAATGAACATAGTTGTCTACATTAATGGAGAAGGATTATGAAAAGCAAGCTTATGGTGTATTTTGTGAAGATCATTAGAATAGCTGGTTAGCATTTTGTTAAATAAAAAGTGTTCATGTAGCATGAAATTGACATTAGACACACATATATTTTCACTTCTTGGAATGACTAATGAAGCATGAGTTTTATGAGATTACTTGGTAAGTGTCTTGAATGATTTCTAAATTATATATACATGTGCAATTTGTCTGGTATATTCCTGATTAATTGAGAGAGATTATCCTAATTGATTCATGAGTTCAAATTTTATTTTGCTCGAGGATGATCAAAAGCTTAGGGGTATTTAATGAGCTCATAATAGACCATGTTTTATTACCCAAATTCACATATGTTTTGGATCCTCTTTTGATGTAAATGTAGTGGATTCCAATAAATTTGCACTTAATTTGGTTATTACTTGATAAGTAAATTCTATATTAATCTAGTACATTTATTTAAAAATAATTAAGTTCAATAAATGGAAAAAATTATGGAAGACATCTAGTTTGATAAAGGAGCAAAGTAATGGAATTTGCATGATGAATAAGCGACTGAAAAATGAAGATTACAAGTTGAAGAAGCTGAATGTGAAAACAAAGTACTAGTTTGACACAATTTATGGTACCAATTGAGATGGATTCAGCTCAAGTGTTCAACATATAAGTTCCTCTTTACATTATTTATCCAAAAAATCAAGAATCATAGGATTTGGATTCGAAACATAGAAGTTATAGCTAAAACACTACAACTACCTTAGACTTCAATTCTGCTAAATGAAATTTTCCATGACAGAAGGAGTCACTTTGAGGACCTACAAAGCATATAATATAGATGATTCAGATAAAGTAATCAACATAAAAGTTGTATCCCTTGAAATTATCTATCCAATATAAAAATAATCATATAATTAGGAGTTCATATGAGGAAGTTACAGTCAAAATAGTATGAGCATTTTTAATTGGACAATAATCCAGCATCGTCGGTGCTAGCAGTAGCCCTAATTTTGCATATTTTATGCTAATTGCATAGCTGGGGTAGTTGGGGTTTTTAAGGAGGAAGTTAGTATTTTTTTAGGGAACATTTCACTTCTATTTTGAGGGTTTTTGGAGGCTCTTTAAGAGGTAAGGGGAAGGAGACTTTTGCAAAAGAGAAGCAAGAGCGTAAGAGAGGAGATCAAGTTCTATAAAATTCCATGTTTATGAAGGGAGTTACTTCTTCTTTTTCTTCCATGAACTAAATCCCTTTTTCTAGGGTGAAGATGTAACCCTTTATGATACTCTTTTTTGTGAATTGCTGGTTATTAATGCTATATGACCTTGTTTCATTCATCATGTTGTTTGCAATGATTTAACTTATTTTATTGCTTGATCGCCAATATTATAAGTTAGATTAATTATCAAAGCATGGTTAAGGTAGACACCATATGCTAAACCATGAGCTCTCTTGAATGAGATGGATAGATGGTTAAGATAGACACCATATGCTAAACCATACTATTTTGGTTCTTATGTTCTTGAGCTTAATGGGTTTTCACCTCAATTATGCTACATACCACAAGTAATTGGAATGAGTTTAATCACTTGATTTAAGCTCATACACCTAGCGGTAATAATCTTACTTTTGAAAGAATGAACCCAAGTGAGGCATTGAATCCAATATTCCATTGGTAAAGGGGTATCATCTTATGATGAGATCAAATCCCTAGACTTTTGCATCTTGCTAATCTCTCTGCATGATATTTAGCCATTGATTTACTTTCATTCCTTTAAGCTTCTAAAATTTGAAATTATACCAATCATTACTCATATTCATATGGTTATAAATATAGTCTTTAAAGGTTAGGATAGTTCAGTAACTAAAATTAATTAAGTTAATTTGATCATTCTCTTTGGGATTGACCCTTGCATTGCATACTATATTGCTATACATACATATACTTGCAAGGAATTATAATTTGAACCATTAATGCATGATGATACTCTATCGAACTAGGTAGCAAAGAAACCTCAAAATAGCAAGTTTATAGCCTTTGCATTGTTTTCAACATTGGTAGTCTCTTCTTTAGTCCAAGTACCAATGTCACTCATAGGAAGAGTTAATCCTACATCTATGGCTCTCATCACTAGCTGTAACAAATTGCTTCATCCTTAACTTCCAGTAAGCATAGTTATTTCCTTCAAATAGGGGCAGCTAGGTGGAGGATTACCCCTTCGCAAAGACATGAGCAAAGGATGATGGGTTTGCCATTAGATCTCAATAAGTATTTAGGTAGCCGTGCTTCTCTATAAGTATTTAGGTAGCCATGCTGATACCACTTATTAGTCCCATAGGATAGTCAAGAACTAAAGAGGGGTAGGATGAATTAGGTTATTAAAAATTTCTGCTTAAACCCCTTGAAGGATTAAAGTCCCCTTTAGCAATTTATTGAAACAACGTAAGCAATCAATAAGTAGACAAAGATTCTTTTAGTGGTTTAAGTCAACTACTCTGCTCTACTTTTTCAAGCACTCTCCTCTAGTGATTTGGGTTCTACTATCTCACTATAGCAGAAATACAACCAGTGCACTTAGCACTCTTCTTGATTCCAGCTCAAGGGAGTATAACAACTTATATCTCTACACTCTTTCTACATTAAAGCTCTAAGGCACGTTAATACAATGTAGCTATTAGCTGTGAGACACACACAAATAGATGAGTACAACTCTTCTTGAGTCTGGTCTCTAATACTAGCTTAAGGTAATCACAAAAATATAGATTGAAAAATAAATGAACTTTATAGACACACACAAATAAATGAGTACAACTCTTCTTGAGTCTGGACTCCAATACTAGCTCAAGGTAATTGTAGAAATATAGATTGAAAAATAAATGAACTTTATAGAGTATTTTGCTAGAAGCATAGGGGAAGTCTTTCAAAAGCTTTGAATGCAAAAATGATTATTTTTCCTAGAAATTGCAGAGAGCCGTAATGAATGTAGCAAAAAGTTGTAGTACAAAGGCTTTCAGTTGCTCTCTTTTGTAAGTGAAAGAATGAAGGTTGGAGCTCAGTAAAATGTAAATATTTTTGTCCTTGTTTCAGCTTTATTTTTCTTTATTCCAGCTTTGAATTCCATCTATTGGAGGTAGGTGAGCTTTTGTAACACCCAGGGTGTTGGTTTTGGGTAAGTAGGTGTTTAAGTACATTATGAATTAAAGTGAGGAAAACAAATTTGTTTAATTATGCATAAGAATGAATTCTAAAAATTTTGAAAAGTTGTTATATAATAAGGGAGATTAAGATTTTATATATTTGGACATGATAGTGATTCATTTGAGGAAAATTTGTGTGTATTTCAGTAATTTAATAATAAGGAAATAATGGGATAAATATAAGAGAAAGATAGGAAATAAAACTGGTTGGAAATCAATAGAAAGAGGTAATGACATTAAATGAAATGGAGGTAGTGGGCAACGATAGTGAATCGGGCATCGGGGTGCCCAAATCTGACGCTGTGGCACTGGTTGGCAAAAAAAGTTAGTCAGCCAACTTTTCAGCCCATTTCCATCCCGTTTCTTTTCCTTCCATGCTGTTTTTCTCCAAACCCTTATTCTAACCCCAATTAAGCCTAAATCTTTGTTATTTTGCTAGAAAAGAAGAGGATTTAGTTGGGTAAACATCCAAGCACACCTATGAAGATGGGTTTGGTCATTTGAACAATGAAAGAAGATAGAATCGCAATTTTTTCTACACCCCATGATGGGTTCTTGAGGATTAGAGGCCAGAATCATGACCTATGATGGATGCCATCTATAAATGGCATAGTAAGTTGGTGTTCCCTCATTTAATTTGTATTCTATGCATGATTAGGGTTTTGGAAAAATTTGTGAACAATAAAATTTTGGGGGAAATGATGAAATTATATGTAATTCATGGGGGGAAAGTAATTAATGAGCTAATTATAGTGTTTTGGAACATGATTGGGCCATGGGAAATCATGATTGGTGCTTTGGTAAGGTTTCATGAATAATGAATTTGGATTTAGAAAAAAGGTTTTTTGTGTATGGGTTATATGAACCATGAATTTATTGGATTAGAGACTTTATTGGATTGTTTTAGAGATGTTTAACTATTAATCATGTTGTATACGTAATGATTATGTCATGTACAAGAAGAACATTGTGTATTAAGCCTGGTTGCAACTGTATTAATGAAATGAGAGTCTAATTAACCTGTTATGGAGGTTACACCATTGATATTGAAGTGAAATTGTTGTAAAATGGCGCTTATGACATATTTGATAAATACTTCCATGAAGGAAGTGTGATGAATGATTAGCCATATTATAGCTTGAGTTTGGCTATGAAATAAGTATTAATATAATGTATTTAATACAGGATTAGAAAGTGTGTAAAGAGAAACATAAGTTAAACAAACTTATGATTTATGTTAGAGTGTCGTTATGCACTAGAAAGGTCTATAGACTTACTAATGGACTGATTGTTATTATCTAAAAAGCATAATTCCATCACTTGCTATGAATTAATTAGAGTTACCTTGTAAAGAATGAGATTTTGATATGTGTGGGGCTATCAAGCAAATGGAAGCTCTGGAACCTGTGGAGTTATGGAACTCAAAGGTTGTGAAAGGATTCATCAATAAGGTAAGTAGGCACCCCCTATTTTGTTTGAATGATGTATGGGGATAATAGTTATCCCATTAATTTTATCCAGGCATGTATGAATGGATGGGGATATTGGATAACCCATATTTTTTTATAGTTGATGTCTATTATATTTTATGAATATATGAAAGTTGGGGATAGAAAGTATCCCATGTATTGTGCATAAAGATCATTATTTTTGTATATGAATGTCTAAATGAGAGGGATAGAGAATATCACAAGTTTCTGTTGTATAGAATGCATTATATTGCTGTGTTTTTCATTATTTGGAGTTGTAGGGATAAGAAGTATCCGAAGTCTTTCTCCCTATGGTGTAATGTGTGGAACTCATGGAATAAGAGATATCTCATTACTGTGCCAATATGAATTATTTTGACTAAATGCGCATATTGCTAGAATGAGAAGCATTCCATAATTTGTATATGATATAGTGGTATGATGTTTTGCCATGAATGACATAATTATGATATGTGGTGCCTATATGACATAAGTATTATAATTGATATGTATTATTCGATAAAGAAATAACTTGTAAGATTATATGTTCGAATAGCTTAAGTTGTGTATAGGAATTATGAGGACTTGAGCCTAATGAGTATACATTAATGGTGTGATTATTTTATTACATTTTATTCATGTTCTGAGTTAGAACATGTGTTTTTTGCTTAATTATCATTTCCTTTATTGTGCCTACTTACTAAGTTGCCCCGACTCATGCCTTCTTATTTATTTTTTTTTAGTTGACACGTGAGGTAAAGAATGTGAGTTGGAACTGGTGAGCAAGAGTAGTAGACATTTTGATGTTATGATAGAATGTTGGGATTGGAATCCCATAGAATAAGTGTATAATTGTATTTTATTCAAATGTTATATAAAAGAGATGTATTGGCATGTCATATGAATTATTGATAATATTATATATGGATCTATATGATCCTAATGATGTATATTACCATCATAATACAATTTTAGACTTGGGTGGGTAGCTGTGGGTGTGGGTGTGAGTATTATAGTTAGTATTATTATTTTATGATTATTAAAATCTTGATGTTATATGATTAATGCCATGTGCTGATCCATATAATTTAGGGTAGATTATTGGATTTTTTTGTAGAATATTTCCTTAAAATGGGGAAATTATAGGGGAATGGTAAAATGCATAAGCCTAGGGTGGCCATTATAGAATGGTATCAGAGCCAAGTGGTTATCTGATATCAAGAGTGATAAACCCAATTTATGATGGCAGTGGTTATCGAAAGAAGATAGGAAATGACATGCCTAATATGAGTTGATGAACATATGGGAACATGGGAGGATGTTAGTTTCAGGTTGTAAATTGATGTGATAAAACATTACTGGTCTTAATGGTAACAAAATGAATATTTATATAGGTAGCATATACTTGTGATGATCAGAGTAGTGCAGCAAAAATGTAATGGTGCTCGTATGTGCACCAGATTTGAATGATTGATTATTATGTTTTTAGTGTAGGTGAAATTGAAGTGATGAAACTATGAAGTTTCATGAATAAGTGTTGTAAACTGAAAAGGATTTCATTTATGTTTGTTTGATTGGTTTGTGGTGAATCATTGGATTCCTTAGGTTAATATGATTGATTTGATTGGACATGGCATGTTATGGCATAAATCCTAGATGGGTATTTAGGTGAATGGCCCCCATCATATGTGCTTTATTAGATCGTGAAGTGAATGAATTCTATAATGAATAGGTTTCTATGAACTTGGCTTATTGCTTGATGGATTCTATGGATGTGATTGATTATTGTAAATGATGGCATATCTATGTATTATTGAATAACTTTGCTTGTGAGCAATTTGATTGGATGAAGTGTTAAGTGTGCTATGTTAAGTGTACTATGAATGGGAATGCTAAAATTGTGTACCTCTATGTATTGATTGACATTGGACACTATCATGGTTTAATTGAGCTTAATTGATTAATTATGTGGTTAATGAACTTGTGTATTCCCCTATATGATTGACTTAGAATTTTGCTATGAGGTTGAGTTGCTCTGATTGATGGAGTTGATTGAAGCATGTGATTGATACAATTTTGTATACGTGAAATGTGCACTTATGCATGTATGGATTGATGAGATATGTGGTGTAAAAATGAAATGGATGTGAGGTGAATATGTTATGACATGATGAGATATTAGGAATGACATGGAATTGAATTTGGTGGCATTGGGCCTTTGCAGGCTTGAGAATGATGTGAATATGCCCTTATCAGCGTGATCTGCCATTCTCGGCATAACAATAGTATGGATATGCCTTTGTCGGCATGATATACCTTTGGTGGCATAAAATTGGCATGGATATGTGCTAGACGCCATAGATGCAAAAAGATGTGTTTGTGTTTATGTATTTTCTGTGTCAAGTTGGAAATTGCATTGATGGTTATTGATTGTCATTGGTTCTTTGATATTGCATTGTTTTGCATTCCATCATGAATTATGAATCATGATAGACATAATTATGATCAATGATATGGAATGGCATGGTGTGATAAGATACAGGGAATGTGATGGAAGCTCACTGGAAAATCCAATGATATGTGATGTTTATGCCTAGATGGCAGAGATGTGGTAGGGCGGAGGAGTATGGCCAAGTCCCAAGGGTGGAGGCACATAGCCAAGTTCTAAGGGTGGAGGCATATAACCGAGTCCAATGGGGTGTAGGCATACTGCCAAGTCCCAGGCGAAGAGACACAAAGTTGAGTCTCGAGGATAGAGGCTTATGGCCAAGTCCAATAGAGCCGACCACTCACACACATCAAATAAACATCCATGGGATGTTGCTATGCTTTGGTAGTGGCATAGGTATACTGAGTATTGATGCACCTTGCCAACGCCAAGACCTAAGCATTAACATGCCTTAACCTTGCAGGTGTTTAGGATTGGCATAGGTCTTGGCAAAGAAGCCTGGATAGCCTGGATATAATGTGGAGGCCTTGATTGGCCTAGTGACCTAATATATACATGAAGTGAAGGCCTAGAAAGCTTAGTAGTGAAATGCCTAATTGGCATTTTTGGAGGGCATGGATTGACAATCATTGGCTTTGGATTATTATGATTTGAATAATAATTGTATATTGAGGCTGAATAGCCTAAATTGTAGATAGGATATTGTAATAACACTATATCTAAGGAGAAGATAGATAATTGTGTATATATGTGGATATAATATCACACATATGAGGTGTGGATATGGCAAGGTTTGGCACAGATGCTTTGATAGCCCAAATTTGATATGTCATTGCGGAGAGTAAATGTGTTTTGGGGGATATGGTGGTTGTGATGACGTGGTCCCTGATTGGGGTTACCTCTGGTAGAGTAATAAAAGCACATCATGGTATTTTGGGGAAGGAAAGCCTTAATAGCAAGGCTAGATTGATATTGCTAGTTATATTATGAAATAAATGTGTATGAATAAGGATACCTAATGATAAGGCAATATAAGAATTTGATTATGTAGTTGAGTTGATAGTGAAATTGTAGATGAGTCCAAGTCGGGAGGGCACATATCTCATTGGGCATAAAATTGTATTTGTACTTAACATGGTCTTATATATGATTATTTGAAATCAATGCATGATTCCTGTGTTTTGGGATTGATTGTGAAGTCATGTTTATAAGTAAGTATCCTGAATGAATAAGTCAATTATTGAATAATCAAGATATATGATCAAAAAGATACAACTTATGCGGTGTATCTGATGGTCCAAAAACTTGATGGCTCAGGTTTTAAATAACCTCGCAAGTGCACGGTCGATGTGTAGTCTAGTGTGCTT
>JAYJMB010006882.1:0-10665 GCA_036873735.1 Pouteria campechiana | reverse complement strand
GTGGCATAGAAGACTAGGACATGCCAACAAGAATCTGATTGAAAGACTATATAATAAAGATCTAGTTGTTGACTTACAAAAACTCAAATTTGACAATAAGTTGTGTGATGCTTGCGTGAAAGGCAAGCAAACAAAAGAATCATTCAAATCAAATAAGAAGTATACACAACTAAACGTCTTCAGCTACTACATATGGATTTAGTTGGTCTAATAAGAACAAGAAGCCTTGGAGGGAAACATTATGCATATGTCATTATAAATGACTTTAGTAGATTTACCTGGGTAATATTTCTAACATTGAAAGATGAAGCCTTTTCATTCTTTGAAGTATTTTCTAAACATGTAAAGAATAAACAAAGCTCTCATATAATTTCCGTAAGGAGTGATCATGGTGGAGAGTTTGAAAACCATAGATTCACTAATTTCTGTGAAAACAATGGAATTCTTCAAACTTTCTCTTCACTAAGAATACCTCAACAAAATGAAGTAGTTGTAAGGAAAAATAGATCCTTGCAAGAGACTGCATGGATAATGTTGAGTGAATGTAGTAATCCAAAATATTTTTAGGCTGCAATAATGAACACAGCATGTTATATTATTAACAGAATCTTTGCTAGATCCATACTCAACAAAACTCTATTTGAATTATACTATGACAAGAAACCAAATATTTTATATTTTCATGCTTTTGGTTGTAAATTCTTTATTCTTAACAATGGCAAAGAAAACCAAGGCAAATGTGAAGACAAATCTGATGAAGACATCTTCCATGGTTATTCTATTGTTAGTAAAGCATTTAGAGTCTATAATTTGAAAAGTAAGAATGTAGAGGAATCTATTCATGTAAAATTTGATAAAAATATTAATTCCTCTAGGAGGACAAGTGATTTTGATGATGAGATAGGTGAACCAATAACTTTAGCTGAGAAAATGGAAATACAAGACAAAGAAGGGGAACCCCCTCAATCGGAAACATAGATGGATGAAAAAGAAACAGACAATGGACTATCCATCATTGAGGTAAACAATGAAGGTAATGATATTTTTCTCAAAGATTGGAGATTTATGCATGGTCAACCTAAAAGTCAGATAATTGGTGACGTATACAACAAAGTTAGAGCCAGATCTTCTTATCATCAAGTATGTGGCAATTTTGCTTTTATTTCTCAAATAGAACCTACTTGCATAGAACAGCCTTTAGAAGATGAAAATTGGATTTCAGCTATACAAGAAGAATTAGACCAATTCAAAAGAAATAATGTTTGGACTATTGTTCCAAGACCAAATCATCAATCTGCAATAGGAACTAAATGGATCTTTAGGAACAAATTAGATGAATCTGGAATTGTAGTAAGAAATAAAGCAAGATTAGTAGCAAAAGTGTACTATCGGGAGAAAGGCATTGATTTTGAAGAATCATATACTCCTGTTCTGAGAATTGAAGCCATTAAATGCTTCTTGAATTTGTATCTTTTATGGATTTCAAGTTATATCAGATGGATGTAAAGAGTGTATTCTTAAATAGATTTATTAATGAAGAGGTCTATATAGAACAACCACTTGGGTTAGAAGATCCTCGTAATCCAAATCATGTATTCAAACTTAAGAAAGCCCTCTATAGTTTAAAATAGGCTCCTAGAGCCTAGTATGAAAGGTTAAGCAAATTTCTCATCGAGAAAGGGTTTTCAAGAAGCAAAGTTGATACTACTCACTTCATTAAGCATGTAACAAAAGATATTCTCATAGTTCAAATATATGTTGATGATATAGTATTTAGTTGCAACTAATGAAAATCTTTGTAAAGAATTTTCTAAGATAATGTAGGGAGAATTTGAAATGAGCTTGATGGGTGAACTCAACTTCTTCTTGGGACTACAAATTAAGCAGATGAAAGAAGGAATCTTCATTCACAAGCTAAATACACAAAAGAACTGCTAAAGAAATTCAACATTGAAGATGGAAAAAGGTATGGGATGCCAATGAGTACTTTAATAAAAATGGACAAAGATGAAAGAGGTAAGCCTATTTGGCAAAAAATTTATAGAAGCATGATAAGATCTCTACTATTATTAACTACTAGAAGACCTGATATAATGTTTAGTGTATGCATGTGTGCTAGATTCTAATCAGAACCAAAAGAGTCACATCTTATTGCTATAAAAAAATATTTAGATATCTTTTAGATACACCTAATCTTGGATTATGGTATCCAAAAAGTTTAAATTTTAATTTAATAGGTTACTCAGATGTAGATTTTGCTGGATATAAAATAGATAGAAAGAGTACCTCGGGATCTTGCCAATTTCAAGGAAGCATGATCATCTCATGGTTTTCTCAGAAACAAATATCAGTTGCATTATCAACTATTGAGGCTGAATATGTAGTAGCATGCAGCTATTATGCACAGATCAAATGAAAGAAACAGCAATTAAAAGATCTTGGCCTTAACTTTGTTGATATACCTATTAGATGTAAAAACACTAGTGCTATAAACCTGACCAAGAATCCAGTTCTACATTCTAGAACTAAGCATATAGAAAATAGGAATCATTTTATTAGGGACCATGTTCAAAACTAAGACATTAGCTTAGATTTTATCCCAATTGAAAATCAGCTAGTAGATATTTTCACAAAACCATTACCAAAAGAAAGATTTAACATGATAAGAAGAGAACTAGGCATTCTAGATCCTAATGTATAAAATGCTTAATTTATTAAACAAATTAGTCATTCTATATTCTTATCTATGCGAAATAGAAAATGATATAAATTCAAATCTTTCATGTTCCAAGAAATATACAAATACATTTAATTATCTATGTTAGTAATAATTCCTAAATAAACATGAATTAATAATTAATATATATGTAACTTAAAACCTACAACTCTAAAAATCCATCTTACAAAGTTTCAGAGTCAAGTCAGATTTTGGACTTCAAAGTCTCCGAAGGCCTAAACAAAAGCATCAAAAGATCGACAAAGGCCTCCGAAGCAATGCTTCGGAATATCCAAAATCGCAAATTAAATCATCTCCTCTGAAGGATCTCTTTTGAAGTATCCGAAGCCAAAACATGTTAGTATTTTAGAGATCTTTTTATATCTATCAATCTAATCCAAAGGCACTTAAGTGCCTGAAAACTCTTTGAAAGCTAAAACCCTTCTTCTCTGAACTCTCGAAACCCCCATTTCAGAGAAGACGATCCATCTTCCAGCTTCTTTTAAATCTAAATCTCATTTCTCTCCATCCACCTTCCTGTCTTCTCCAACTTCACTCCCAAAAATCTCATTTCCTTTCCAAAAACCTAGAACATTCTATCGAAATGGTGAGAATAAAAGGAGAGAAAGCAAGAGAAAGGAAAGAGAAAATTCTCCATAGAAAAGAGCAACCAAGAAGGTATGACAAGAAATTGATATACGGGTGGTAATCTTTCTGAATAGCTCTTCTGATTACTCTAGATTTATAGAAATATATAAGGACATGAGGATAATAAAAGGAAAAATCTTCATTTTTAGAGCCTTTGGAATGGAATTCGAAGTATCTGAATGGTTGAAATACCAAGGCTGGGATGCCTATGTGAGTTACAGAGATAGCTTGTATCTGAGACTAGTAAGACCTCTAATCTGTAATCTCAATACCTGAATAGAAAGACATGGATATGAGAAACAAAAATCGGACTATCCCGAGAAAGTTTAAGGAATTGCTTCAATCTCTCTGAAGAAGAAGAAGAGATTGTATGGCCTTCAAGAGCAATGTTATTCTCAGACTTAGCAAAAACTAAGATAGACTAAAAGAAGAATTATTTGCATACTAGTCAGTTGAATGCAAATCTCAAGCTAGCTTATCTCATTGTTATGAACAATGTATATCTTAGAAGAGGAGTTGCAAGAGATATATCTGAGAGATGCAAGGATCATATGGGCAGTAAAGAATAGAAAAAATTAAATCTAGCTAGACTGATAATAGACCATATATACTTGATCAAGAGCACCACAAGGTTTCCTTTACCTTATGGCATGGCTCTGACCAAGTTGATCAAGGAAGCGGAAGTAGATGTCTCAAATGAGAATGAAGAGCTTCTAAGGAACACTGACAAATTGGATGAAAAAGCTCTAAAAAGAATGGGCTTTCAGCATACTGCACAGGGTTGGATCTTTGAAAGACCAAGAAGAGCAACTTAGTTGAAAGGATCCAGACCTGATGAAAGTCCAGAAAGAGAAAATGATATCATTGTCACAGAGCAGGCTACTAAACAAGGACAAGAACTCTCCTTACATGAAGAAGAAGAGATAATTGAAAGACAAGAGTTCATCAGTCCATCAGTAGAAGGAATAGAGGAATTATCCAGCAGCAAATAATAAGCAGAATCTGAGAGAATAGAAGAACTTCCAAGAGAAGAACAAAGAATAGACATTGAAGATATTATAGAAGAAATTTTGAGAGAAGATGTATATGAAGATACAGCAGCAGCAGCAGAAATACCTTCACACACCCCCAAAACCAAAACCAACCCCAAAATAAAAACAAAAACCAATTCCCAAACCAAAACCCTCACCTTCTTTATCTCATCCATCCACCTCAAAACCAAAAAGGAAGCCTAGAATTCCACCTCCCAAGAGTGCTAGAAGTCTCCTTTTGAGAGAATCACTATGTACCATCAGGAGTATCAAGATCGGATGAATGCAAACACAGAAAATCTCTTGAAAGGGCTTTTCACAATCTTTCCTGAGCTGCTGAATTCAACATTTTGAGAGAGAATTGATCTCATCTATGTTCATGATTATAGACCCATTGCATACACACATGAACCTCCTATGGCAGTTCCAAAGAATCCATTTTTCATCCCTCTTCCTCCACTAAAAAGGGCTAAGTCAACCAAGCCCTCTCCCACCCCAACTTCCTCTAAACCAAAGCCACTTCTTCCACCTCTTCAAGATGTCTTTCTTAAGACCTACTGGAGAAAACCCAAACCACCTCAATAGATCTGCTGCATTTTACATTTTTTTCTCTGATGTAATTTCTTTTGTATTTTCTCTGATATATCTATATTGTATCTGAAATTTTGAAAAGTTCAATATATATGCAATTTTTTTTCTTTCACATGATTATATATAACTCTTGATGATTGTTTCCACCTTTTTAATTATGATAAAAATGGGGAGAAAATGTGATAATGTAATATAAACTAAAATTATATATGCAAAGAATGAAAATTTTTGTTACATGAAATTCAGCTAAAATAATGTGTATCAACTCAAGGGGAGCTACACTAATCTAGTCAATTGAAATTTTTCTCAAATATCTGCAAAATAAGTTGCTTTATATTTATTATTAGATAAGTTTTGAAAGATATATCACTCATTATTTTGTCATCATCAAAAAATGGGAGAATGTTGAACCATGTTAACTAGCTTGATTTTGATGACGAACATTCTTAAATAAGTATATTTTGATGATGAGCAAAGACATGAGTGAAAATTAAAGTACTAATAATTTGTTCTCAAGAATGTTACAAAAATATTAACTGACATTAAACTTGAGAAAAGGAAGACACAAAGTAAATGCTCTTTCAAAATTAAGTATATAAATTTCACATATACTTAAATCAAGAAAATAGAAATTCTAAAGTGTTGAAGACATGCTTTGATGCCAACAGAAGCAACTTCAAAATCATTTTAACGTGTTTCGGACCAAATTGGATTGTTTCATAGACTTATCAACAAACTTTGGAGAAAATGGTTAATACTTCAGAATTGTCATAGCTTGGCTTAGAGACATTCAGACAAGCTTTAGAGATCTAACAATAAGGTTTGGAATAAATCAATCAAGGCTTCGAACAAGTTTTTGAGTAAACACAAGTTTTGGAGCAAATTAGAAAGTGTCAAAGTCTTCAAAGGCATACTTTGGAGTAAAATGGAAAGCTTCAAAATTGTTACAATGCACTTCAGAGTCATTACAAAGAAGTATCAAACAAGTTTCAAAGTGTCACAGCATACTTTGGAGATGATTGCAAAGCTTCAGAGAAAAATGTAAGACAAGCTTTGGAATCCTCACAGCGTATTTCGGAGTCATCACAAGCACACTTCTTAGTGTTTCTCAAAGCTTTGGAAGTGTTACACCATACTTCGGAGATAATCTAGAAAGCTTCGAAACTATCAAGTATGCTTCAGAGTAAACAGATATGCTTCGGAGAACTTGGAGTCACATTTTGGAGTGAATTCAAGTATATTTTGGAGTAAATAGACATGCTTCGGAGATGTTAAATAAAACTTTAGATTACTTTTTTGAAAGCATTAAAAGTTAAGAAAATCTAAACTTCTCTTTGCAAAGAACTGTCGTAACTAAGAAGGATTATAATCACTTCAAAGAATCTAAAGAAAACAAATCAGATTATCCAAAATTAGTCAAGACACTATCTGATCACTCATCTCTTCAGAGTATCTGAAGAACTAAATTCGGAGCACTTGATAATGAAAGTGAACATTAGGAAAAGTTAATGAAAAAGTTACAAACTGATACTAAATTGCAGCAAAGTCAGACATTAGACAAAAGATAAGGTAAAGAAAAAATTTTTTGAACATTTGAATGTCTGCCAAAATTAGCAATAGAAAAATCTCTATCAATCTATAAAAGAGAGATTCAGAACCAAAAGAGAATAAGGATTGAATATCATTGAATATATATGAGAGATCAAAGAAGCTTAAGTTTTGAGCATTCAAAATCTTCCTTCAAAGTTCAACTCTAGCAGATACAACTTTGTCAAAGTTCTCCAAGTCTAAATCTCTTCTCAATCAAGGAGTTTGAATCTTTCACTCTTATTGCTTATTCATTTACTTAAAGTTCTGAATTTATATATAAGTCTGCCTAAGTGAGAGGCATTAATCTGTATACTTCAATTTAGTGTTTACAACACAAGTAGAGTGCTTGATGTTTATGTATTGAAATAAGTAAGTAGAGAACTTACTGAAAGGATATAAGTTTGTTAGTGAGCTTTGAAAACCAATAAGTTGTAAAATTTCTAAGTTAGCTTGGAAAACTAGTAAGTTGGTTGGTGAGCTTTTTGTAAAACTAACGTGTATTTGATTAGGTTGATCAAGGTATTAGTGGAACTTGAGTTCAGTAAAGGAGACTGACTCAGAGAAGTGGAGTAGGAACCCAGGAAAGGCCGAACCACTATAAAAATCTTGTGTTGTATATTATGCAATCTGTTTCAATCATTCATTCAGCACCATAAAAGATTGATTTGGCCAAAAGTTTTAAAAGCTCAATTCGACCCCGCCCTCTTGAGCTACCATTGTATAAGGGACCAACAATGAAGAATTTATTTTTGGAGAAATATTTCCCAACTTCAAAGTCAGCTAACATTCAAAAAGAAATTTGTGGTATAAGATAGCATAATGGAGAGTCCCCACACGAATATTGGGAACGTTTCAAGAAATTATGTGCAAGTTGCCCCCATCATCAAATTAATGACTAACTACTTATCCAATATTTTTATAAGGGCCTTCTACCCACTGATAAGATCATGATTGATGTCGCTAGTGGAGGAGCTTTGGTGGAAGAAACTCCCAAAGCTGTGAGAAACTTGATTACAAATATGGTGGCTAATTTGCAACAATTTGGCACTAGGCTTAACCCTCCATCAAAGCATGTTAATGAGGTAAATATTTCTTCCCTTGAATAAGAAATTGTAAGTATAACTACTCTTGTTTGTAAAATGGCTATAGGTATATGAAAAGTAACGAAGGCTTGTGGAATTTGTTCGGTAGTAGGGCATCCAACTAATGTGTGCCCAACTCTTCAAGAGGAGCCCATTGAGCTAGTGAATGTGATGGGTGGTTTTTTTAGACAACCACAAAGGAAGTATAACCCTTATTTGAGCATGTATAACTCAAGATGGAAGGATCACCCTAATCTCAGCTATGGGAATCCATAAATCAACCCATGACTCAAAACTATCAAAGTTTCCAACAATATAAGTAGTCATACCCCTTAACAACAACCAAGACACACTTCTAATTCTGGTATGTCTTTAGAAAGTATTGTTAAGTCCCTTGCCACTTATACTTTGCAACTTCAATAGGAAATGAAATAATTTCAATGAGAGGCAAGGGCCAGGATAATTATATAGGCCAGATGGCAACTGCAATTAGTCGATTAGAGGTGAAAAGTTTGAAGAAATTGCCCTCTCAAACAGTGGTAATCCAAGAGAAAAATGCAAGTGTAAATATTTTGAGAAGTGGTAAAGAGGTTGAAATTCTAGCAAAAGCAACCTCTGCATCGTCGAAGCAAGAAAAGGAAAACAACATTGTTGTAGACAATAATATTCCCAATGATAATGACATACCTCAACGTAAGTTTTTCCCTCTTTTTGAATATAAACCAATACCTCCTTTTCCGCAGGCTTTAGCAGAATCTAGAAAAGATGAGCAAAATAAAGATTTATATGAGACTTTTTATAGATGTGAGGCAAATATTTTACTTTTAGATACTATTAAACAAGTACCTCATTATCCTAAATTTCTAAAAGAACTATGTACAATTAAGAGGAAATACAAACTTAAAGGATGCGAGTTGGTGAGAGTAGGAGAGAATGTTTTTACTATTATTCAAAAAAAAACTCCCTGCAAAATATAAAGATCCAAGTATGTTTACTTTCCCTTATATCATAGTTAATACTAGACTTGATAAGGCCATGTTAGATTTAGAACTTCTATTAATGTTATATTGGATTCTATATATGCTTCTTTGAATTTCGGACAAGTGAATAAAACTAGTGTTGTGATTCAATTGACTAATAGATCTAATTCCTATACTAAAGGTGTAGTTGAGGATGTTCTTGTGCAAGTTAATAATTTGGTTTTCCCTGCTAATTTCTATATGCTAGATATGGAAGATGGTGATAAAACTATTCTTATTTTATTAGGAAGACCATTCTTAAAGACATCCAAGACTAAGATAGATGTTCATAGTGGCACATTTACCATGTTAAGTTCTATGAAATTGTTAAGTTTAATATTTATAATACCATAAAATAACCTGGTGATGATAATCCTATTTATTCTATTAATAGGATTGATTCTTTAGCATAGGAAGTTTTTGAACTTGATGGAAAAGATGGATTGGAAGTTGCCATTGGTAAGCATCTTGAGAAAGAGAATGAGGAGTTAACCTTGAGTGCTGAATTGCTGGAAACTATTGTAGTGTTGAATGATTTTCTAAAGTTACAATAGTCAAGTAACGTTCCTTATATTACATTGCTAGTTTATAATAAGAGACTTTTATCCTCTTTTTTGTAGGCCTCTATTCTAGATTTGAAGCCTCTCCCCAGTCAAGTACTTATTCCTTGGAGATGAAGGAACATTATTAGTGATCATCTCTAGTAAACTTAATGCACTATAAGAAGAAAAGCTTGTAGGTCCTTAAGGAATAAAAGATGACTATTGGTAGGAAAATCATAGATATTAAAGGAATTAGCCTGTCTACAGGCGTGCATCATATCTTACTTGAAGAGAGAGTAGAACTTTCCCGTCAACTGCAAAGAAGATTGAACCCACCCATGATGGATGTAGTAAAAAAGGAGATCCTCAAAATTCTTTAAGTTGGAATGATTTATCCTATTTTGGATAGCAATTAGGTTAGCTTGGTTCAAGTAGTTCCTAAAAATACTAGAATAACTGTTGTGAAAAATAAGAACTATGAGTTAGTTCCAACCCATGTTCAAAATGGGTGGTGGGTTTGTATAGATTATAGAAAATTAAATGTTGTAACTCACAAGGACCACTTTACTTTACCTTTTATTGATCAAATGCTTGAAAGATTAGCTGATCATTCTTAATATTGTTTCCTTGATGGTTATTTAGGTTATTTCCAAATTGCAGTTGCTCCAAAGGACAAAAAATAGACTAATTTTACATGCCCATTTGGGACTTTTGCATATCATCGCATGCCCTTTGACCTTTGCAATGCCCTAGCCACTTTCCAAAGGTGTATGATTAGCATATTTTCAAATTACATTAAGCATATTATAGAAGTATTTATGGACAATTTCACAATTTATGGAGACTCCTTTGATAATTATTTGCATAACCTTACATTGTTCTTCAAAGATGCATAGAAACTAACCTTGTGTTAAATTCTAAAAAATGTCATTTTATGGTTGAACACGGTATAGTTTTGGGTCTTGTTGTTTCATCTAGGGGAATTGAGGTAGATAAAGCTAAAGTTAATATTATTCAATCTTTGCCTTATATCGAAGATTCATCAAGGACTTCTCTAAAATAGCATTACCCTTATGCAAGTTGTTGCAAAAGGATTTGGCTTTTGAGTTTGATGAGACTATGTAAAAGGCATTTGATAAGTTGAAGGAATTGTTGACTTCAACCCTAGTTATCCAGCCCCCTGACTAGAACATTCCTTTTGAGATAATGTACGATGTAAGTGATTATGCAATAGGTGCTAGTTTGGGTCAAAGAATTGAAAAAACATCTCATGTCATCTATTATGCTTTAAGGACTTTGAATGATGCCCAGAGAAGTTATTCTACTACTAAAAAAGAACTTTTAATTATTGTTTTTGCTTTAGAAAAATTTTGATCTTATTTGCTTGGTACTAAAGTCAATGTTTACTCTGATCATGTAGCTCTTCGTTGTTTAATGGCAAAGAAA
>JAYJMB010006880.1:0-10669 GCA_036873735.1 Pouteria campechiana | reverse complement strand
TAAACTTACCAAACTTCACTCATTACTATACCTGAATTATTAATACGGTCTTATACCAAAATTCAAGGGCTTACATAGTCATTATCCCTAACAATCGTATATTCACAAAGCCAAATAAATATCAACTTTTACAACATCATGGGATATCCACTATCTGTATCCAATCATATATGCTCGGATTGAAAACATGGAATGTTCACTATCCCATCCATGTATCCATTCAAATATAAAAGGAGTCTACTTAATAGTTCCACAACTTTTTGCTTTCCATAACTTGGCTTCCAATTAATGCTTCAATGGTCCTACACATAACACATGCACCACAATTCAACTTACATATATTTCGAATGAAAAATTTTCCTCAAGTCATAAAATAGGCGAAACCCCATTAATTTAGTGGAAATCACCACCCATTCCTAGTAAGGGTTCCATATGGCCCAACTTTGGGGATTTTCTTCTAAATCACTACTTTACTAATTTCTACACTTAGCCACCCTCATTAGTGAAATCAAACATCCCCAAACATAATTTAAGCCATTTCAATAATTAATAAAATTTTAATTACAAAACAGCCCATAAAAATAAAAATTCCCAATGGTGCACAACTCTACTTCCACTTCTCATATCCATAAAAGGTTATACAATTGCTCTATTCATGCATTTCATCAAATACCTAACATGCATAATTTCTATTCAGTTGCTAATGGGTTCATTATGTTCCTAAATCCACCAATCTTCTTACCACCTCAAAAACTTGCATTGTTCATGTGCTACAGTGTTATTGTCCAATTCATGGGCAACAATATGCACATGGTTTGATGTTATACTTGTTAATTTGAAAAAATAAATTGCTTATTTTCATGCATCCATATTGATTATATTCATACAGAAAGAAAATTTTGCAATTAATTTGTGATTGAGCACCAAAGTATATTAAAAAGAAGTTGAATATGAAAATGGTGTCATTTGTATCTAATTTTTGACATATAATTTGGATGATTTAGAAAATATGATCAGGATAAAAGTTGTATCTTTTAAAATTATATTTCCCACACATCAAGAATCACATAATTTGGATGTCGTATGAGGAAGTTATGCCCAATGCACCGAAGCTACTACTGGTAGATAATTAAGGACAAAATGATGGGATTAACTTGCTAATTTTGAAATTTTGTATATTATTTATGTAAAATAAATTTAAGAATTTGTATGAAAGATGCATTAGGCAAATATATGCATATAAATAGAATTTTCAAATGATTTATTAATTTTTATGTGATATTTGAGATTTAATTATTAAGTGGGTGAGTAATGGCCTATAATTTAAATAAGGCTTGATATCATGATTAAATGGCTTTATCCCTAATTAATTAAGGTGATTAATTATACATTTTAATGTATATTTGAAAGGGATAATTAATTAATATGTTGGTTATAATTATTTGGGAAAGATTTATGGCAAAATATATGCTGCATGTGTATGGTGTAAGGGTACATTGATGGAGAGCCTAAGGAGGAAATAAGTTATATGCTCCGTCACCCTCCTAAAACACCCATTCGTGGCCTCTCTTCCCCATTCATGCCAACCTCCATTATTGCCCATTCTCGCCCCATTTTGTGACCTATTTTAAGCTAGAAAATTCAATTTTTCACATGCAATCCACCACCACAAAAGAAAAGAGTAAATCCCCACTGATTTGGATGTGATTAGAGGATACCAAATTCTATTTTCGACAATAGGATGCCCCACCTTACTGCAATTCGAGGAGGCCTTGGAATTTGAAGTAGATTTTCATTTCTAAGGAGGAATTAATCCATGAGATCAAGGTAAATGCTCTTTCCCAAACCTATTTCAAAAATTCTATTTTGCTAGGGTTTTATATACAAAATTATGGATTGTTTGTGGAGTTTTTGGATGAATTTCATTAGATTTTCATGGGGATTTCATGGGAGGAAATGAATGGGATGATAATTGGAATGTGTTGGAGAAATTTTGGGGTGTAAACCATGTGCATATTGCTGCCCACGAATTGGACATGAACTATGTAGCATGTGAACAGTGCAAGTGGTGAGTTGGGAAGAAGATTGGTGGATCTAGGAACATAATGAACCCATTAGCAACTGTTTGACTATTAAATTATGTTAATTAATGATGGTATGTGGATGGAATTATATTGTTAAGTATTACAAGTGACAAAAAATACAACTAGAAAGGATGCATGTTAGCTATTTGATAAAATGCATTAATAAAGCAATGGCATAACCTCTTGTGGATATGAGTAGTGTAAGTGTAAGTAGAGTTGTGCACCATTGCAAATTTATATTTTTATGTGCTTTTTTGTAATTACAAGTTTATTATTTATGGAAATGGTTTAAATGATGTTTGTAGATGTTTAATTTCACTAATTAGGGTGGCTAAGTGTAGACTCACTAAAGTAGTGATTTAGAAGAAAATCCCCAAAGTTGGGCCATATGGAACCCTAACTATGAATGGGTGGTGATTTCCACTAAATTACATGTTTGGAACATATAATTATGTAATGGGATATAAACCTTAATGAGATGATTAAGGGGGTTTCACCTATTTTATGACTTGAGTAAAATTTCCTATTTGAAATATATATAAGTTGAAATGTAATGCATGTGATATGTGTAAGACCATTGGAGCATTGATGGGAAGCTAAGTCGTGGAATGCAAAGATTTGTGGAACTATTTTAATTAAGGTAAATAGAATTCTTTTATGTTTGAATGGATGCATGGATGGGGATAGTGAACATCCCGTGTTTTGAATCTAAGTATGTATGATTGGATGGGGATAGTGGATATCCCATGATTTTCTAAACGTTGATATTTATTTGGTTTTGTGAATATATGTTTGTTGGCCTATGTGTTTTAACATCATCTTATAATTTTCCCTTTCTTAAGGGAATACTTTGCCAAAAATCTGCCAAAGTCTACCTTGAAATATTAGGATCTAAACATATGCAATTCAATTATCATGTAAAACTATAATTTCAATAACTTAAAGCCATGACATAAATCATAAAACACACCTCGTAAAATACACCTATAGTTGCCCAAGACTAAAGTTGAATCATGATGGCAATAAACCCACTCAGCCAACATACAATTCATCTACAAATACATTATTCTGACATGCTAATACTTCTCATTATACATCATTTTAATCTGAAATATAGTTATACAATGCTACTATTGAATTATAATTCCAATTCATTATACCACGAGGAGGGTATCTTCTCATATCACTCACCTATCCAACCTGTAGTTGGGATTCTTTACCTAACCTACTAACTGAAAAAATAAGAATAAGAATGTGTGAGTCTGGGTGAACTTAGTAAGTAGGCATGATAAGGAAAATAATAATAAATTAAAATAGAACCAGAACATAAATAAATACATGATTGTGCATTCATACCATAAGGCCTAAGTCATCATTATTCTAACATAATTTTTTCTGCCATTCTATCATTTTTACATATCACAGATCATTCTGTCATAACGATGCCATACCATATCAATTCCATCATTCATTCAATTATTAGAATAAGAATTTTGCGATACTCAAAATTCCCACTACTTCACATTTTCGAATGTAGATAATAGAAAGAAGAATCATGGGATAGTTCTTATACCCATTAATTATCAATCCACCTATTTAGATAACATATCAACTTACCCACCAACCGGCACTGCGATGTCAGAATAGCTGGATGCCACCCATGCCATGTTTTGAAGTGGCATCATGGCACTAGACCTTGCTGCCCTTATTTTTTGTCCTTATTTTCATTCTATCTTCTTCCTCTTCTTCCCCATGCCCAAATCCTTTTCCCTAGCCCCTTCGATGCTTGTTTTCTTCCATTTTCGCTAGAAAATAAGAAGATTGATAAAATCTTTTGTTGTATGATTGATTGTAATCCCATAGTGTATTTTTATAATTGTATAAGTGTAGTTAAAAGATTATAAATGATATATAATGAATTGTATCGGCATTTCATTGTGATAGATGTAAGTGATACTGTGGATGGATGTATATTATTTTAGTTATGTTCATTGCCATCATGTTGCGACTGGTCTTGGGCAGTTGTGGGTATGGATGGGCTTGATTTATGATGCAGGTTAATGATTTTTACTTATTAAGAGTTATGATTTTAGATGATTAATAAACACATAGGTATAGATATCAATAATTCAGGGTAGATTTTACTGATTCTTGGCAAAATATTTCCCTTAAAAATGGAAAAATTTCAGAGTAGTGGTAAAATGCATAGGCCCCTAGTTGGGGTGTGACAAATGGAATGGGTGCTTATTCCCAACCAAGGTAAATATTTGAAATGTATAATTGACTAATGAGATAGTTGATATATGTATAAATTTGATTGTAATAATGTAATATGTATAGGGCTAGTTGAGCATGGATAGGAAATTATGGAATTGGAAGAATTGTACAAGTGTAGTACCATGATTCTTCATGCAGGTAAGTAGGCTTTTTTTTTTGTTTGAATGAATGCATGGATGCGGATAATGAACATCCCATATTTTGAATCCAGGCATGTATGATTGGATGGGGATAGTGGATATCCCATAACTTTTTGTTTAATACATGCATGTATGTGGGGAATAGTGAGAATAGTGAGTATCCCATGATTATGTATTATATGGTATGAATATGCTTGAGATGCATCTTTTGTGGGAGTTATATAGGCATCAACCATAGAAGGGTAAAGTCATGAGGACTGTAATAGTCCAAAGTGGGCAATACCTCAGCAGTGTGGCCAGGGGCTGTTACAAGAGCTGGATCCCCACTAGTAAAGTGGTTCAAGGATGAACTATATAGAAGTTGGTGGGCCTATAACATCCGGGGCTTATGAAGGTGGGAAGTGATTGTCGAGGCTGAAAAGCGCCTAGACAAGGTGCGGCTCCTAGCAAGCTTCTAAGCGAAGGGTGGCAGGGATGAACCATCCCACATCGAAAAGGGGAAGAAAGTTCTTGAACTTTAAATTGTGGGGCTCTATGGAAACCTGTTGAAGTGCCTTTTGTGGGAGTTGTATAGGCATCAATCATAGATGGCAAGCCATTAGAACTGTAATGGTCTAAAGCAAACAATACCTCAATAATATGACCATGGTATGTTATAAATTATCCCATTTGTCCAAGTCTTCCTAACTGACAATTCATATACAATTTCAGGATATTCTCTATCCTCAATTCATATACATAAACAAGATATTCTCTATCCTTAATTCATATACATAAACAAGATATTCTCTATCCCCAATAAAGACAACTCCATACAACTTAATAAACAACACTCATTGTAAATCAAGGGATACTCACTGTCCCCAACATTCATGCAGTCACCAAAACTAATAAACATCAATCTTTAACAAGGTATGAGATATCCACTATCCCCATCCATTCATACATGCCCGTGTAAAAAACATGGGATGTTTACTATCCCCATCCATGCATCCATTCAAACAAAAAAGGAGCTTACTTAGTTCCAAAACTCTTTGCGTTCCCCAATCTTCTTCCCAACTCACAACTTGCATTGTTTACGTGCTACAATGTTGTTGTCTAATTTGTAGGCAGCAATATGTATGTGTTTTACACATCCAAAATCCTCCAAAACATTGCAATTATCATCCCATTCATTTCCCCCATGAAAATCCAACAAAATTCATCCAAAACCCCACAAACAATCCACGTTTTTGCATATAAAACCCTAGCAAAACAAAATTTTCAAAATAGGTTTGGGGGAGAGCATTTACCTTGACCTCATGGGTTGATTCCTCCTTAGAAATAAAAATCTACTTCAAATTTCCAAGGCCTCCTCGAATTGCAACAAGGTGGGGCATCCTCTTCATGGAAACAAAATTTGCTCTCCTCATTCACATCCAAATTAGTGGGGATTTGCTCTTCTCCTTCGTGGTGGTGGATTGCATGTGAAAAATCAAATTTTCTAGCTCAAAATAGGTCACAAAATGGGGCATGAATGGGCAATAATGGAGGTTGGCGTTAATGGGAAAGAGAGGGCACGAATTGGTGTTTTGGGAGGGTGATGGAGCATATACTTATTTCCTTAAACCTTAAATAATTAACAAATAAACCTTAAATATCACATAAAAATTAATAAATCATTTGTAAATTCCACACATATATTTGCCTCAATTGGACTTCCATACAAATTCTCAAAATTGTATTGGGATACATCAAAATTAGCAAGTTAATCTCATCATTTTCATCCTTAATTATCCACCAAGGGCAGTTTTAGTGCATTGGGCATAACTTCCTCATATGATATCCAAATCATGTTATTCTTAATACATTAGAAATATAATTTCAAGAGATACAACTTTCATGTTGATCACTATTTCTAAAGCATTCAAATTCTATGCCAAAAATTAGATACAATTGATACCATTTTCATATTCAGCTTCTTTTTAATATACTTTGGTACTCAATCACAAATTATTTTCAAACTTTTCTTCCCATATAAATATAATCAATATAGAGACATTAAAATAAGCAATTTATCTTCTCAAATTAACAAGTATAATATCATAGAATCATCCATACATGGAATTTCATAATAACACCATCACAACTTAATACATTTATATATGTTTTGACCTCAAATGATAATTTAAGAAAAAATTTACAAAAGTTTCCTCATTTGTAACACCTTGGGTGTTACTTTGAAGAAGCAAATACTTCATAGAAAGGAAGAATGAATGATAAAGCAATACTCTTAGAAAGTTTTAGCATTGGCTTTTAAAAAAATGAGATTCATCTTTACTTAAGTCAAATGGCCTTAAGTCCAACTCAATCATCGCTGGAGGTAAATGAAGAGAAGACAGAAGAGAGTACAATAGTAGCAACATCCTCCTCTTTCCCCTCACCTTCCCATCCATTCCCCCATCCAAAACTTTGACTCCTCCAATGTGACCTTTCCAAAAGTAATTGACGCGTGCCTCTGCTCGCTTTCAGACTTTTTTGAAGGATCATAATTAGACTGCACCATAATCCACTTCTAATAGCAACCCATCTCACACCCATGTCTTCCATCCACAATCCCATCTCTGCTACACTTGTGCCAACTCTTCATGTAATCCTTTAATGCATCTAATGTAAGTCTATTTGTATTGAAATGCAATTAAATGCATGAAATATTTTATATTTTACTTTCGTAATTTTTTGCATACTCTATATCTTTTATACTTTCTTTTCCCTATGCCTTTTTGATTATGACAAAAAGGTTAAAAAATTTTACAATTAGTAAAATAAGGGTACAGTACATTCATTCTGGGGGAGGATGCACTTAGTCAAGGGGAGCTATGTATATCTTGTTTTGATTAGAATATCTCTGTCTAGTTCCCATGTGCATGTGCTTTACATGTTTTACATTTTTGAAAAGTAATCCACTCAAATGTTTTGTCATCATCAAAAAGGAGGAGAATGTTAAAACAAACTTTATTTACTTAGCTTGATTTTTATGATGAATGTTTTTAGCCAGCTAAGTTTTAATAATGAGCAAAATCATGTAAGTGAATGGTTAAGATACCTACTATTATTCTGCCAAGTGTGCAGTAATATGTGTACAAAATTTATCAAGGAAATAACTTCAGTTAAGTGGATAACACACACAAGATCATATCAGAGACAAGATCTATCGAATATAAGAAGAAAACATAAATGCTCAAAGGTCTAGTGACCCTGAACTCAAAAGAGAATTTCAGATGCAATAAGACACATCTAAAATCATGAGAAACATGATCCAAGCTTCCAAGCCTATGTTACAGTTGAAGGATATGTTTGACATCAATTAAGTGCTATAAAGTCACTTCGAATGTGTTCTCAGATAACTACCTAAGTATATAAGAAGCATTCCTAAGTTCCAATGCAAGCAAAGCTTCAAACTATGCTTAAGATGGTTAATATGTTGCTTCAAATGTAGTGGAGCCAAGCTTAGACAATGTGAAGTCAAGTTCGAATGAGCCGAAGTCTGAAGTCCAGCTGTTGAAGAGGTAACATTTTGGGTGTTATGAAATTTTAATTTCAAATGTTGTCAAATCAATTTCAGACAAATTTGAAGCTTAGACTCATGGCTAAGCAATTCACACCACTTCAAACATTGTGAAAAAATTATTTCATACAATGTGAAGTATTTCGGACAAAGCCGATCCAAATTGTTCGCATGAAGATATCATTTCAGACAGTGCAAAGCTATGAACGACTCCAATAGTGTGAATTTTAGACAAAGTGTTCTTCTCCCTTTCCCGACCTGTTTATTCCAGATGGTATGAAGCTGAGAGAATGATACAATGGTTGGATTTTTGAACGTTCCCTCACATTCAATGCTTATCAGCAACCTTAACGGAAAGATTTGAAATGAAGTATAAGAAGAATAAATAGGGACATTCCAGAGGTTAGACATAACATTCAAAGAGCATTTACTGAGAGTAAAAGCTTTCCTCTAAAGAAGATTTCAACTCCTCTATACAAAATGCCAATCTGCATTCAAATCTTATTTCCTTTGCAACATTCTCTGGAGTTTGCAACTTTTATTTCTATTGTCTTATATTTATTTTTACATTCATTCATTATACAAATTAGCCTATGTAAGAGGCATTTTATTATATAATCTTTGTTTGTTATTTGGGACAACAAACAAGGGGCATGCTGAGTATAAGATTAATCACAATAAGTGAGTGAGACTTGCAAGGTGATTTGTATGAGTTTGTTAGTGAGCTTGGAAACCAACGGTTATAAAGTTTGTTGGTGAACTTATAAAACTAATAGGTGTTTAGTAGAACCTGGGTGCAGCAAGAGAGGTTGCTTAGAGAGTGGAGTAGGTGTCATGTTTAGGCTAAACCACTATAAAATTCTTGTGTTTTGTTATGCGTTATTTGTATCTCATTATTCTTAGCACTTTGATTTTTAATTTAGCCAAATTTTTATAAGCTCGATTCAATCCCCCTCTTGAGATACCATTCTAATGGGACCAATAGGTGAGACAACCCTTAAGAGGATGTAGATCTAAGAAGCAGAATATTGATTTCAGTAGGATGAAAAGCATAATAGAGCAATGGAGAAGAAGAAGAAACTCCATCAAGAGAAGAAAGTGACAGGAATGATGTAACAGCCCGCCTAGAGCCTATGCATTTTGACTATCTTTTATCCCATGAAAGATAAGGGTTTCTGCACCTGTACAATATTTTATATTTCATTCTCACATCACATCACTATCATAATTAACACAATAAATACCCATACTGCCCAGAATTATAAGGTAAGCGGCATTATAATGGCAAGGCACAACCAGACCTATAAGAAAAATATATAGGTATAATCCACATAATGACATGCTAATATAACTATATTTTATGTACCCAATACACCTTAAGAATTACAACCTTTTTGATTATAAATTTATACACATTAGATGTCATATCCACATATGAGTTCCAAACTCTAACACATTTATACATCCTAGAGGTTGTCTCCTACTTTCAGTCATGAGTGCTAACCCCCAGTTGGGCTCAATTGTCTGGCCTGTCAATTGAAAATGGTAATAAAATGGCGTGAGTCCAGGCAAACTCAGTAGTAGGCAAAATAGAAAACTATAAGAAAATAGTCAAAGAGAAGAGCATGCTCCAATACATATACTCAATCAAAGCAACGTATAAATCCATGGTATGCTAAATGTCATGACAATGCAACATCTACCCATGTCCACAATACACATGTCTTTGTTTCTAGAACTTAACTTACTCGATCAGACATACTTTCCAAATACATCATTACCATTGAGTCATACTCATAACCAAGACTCATGTACAACAACATCATTATGATATCCTCATCAAGACATATATTTTATCAATGCATCATTATCAAGGTTTACTAAAGTCACAGAAATCACTCTCTCCCTCTTCGATGTGTAGATGATCCATCCCTATATCCCCTGCTAGAAGCCTACCAAGTCCACCTCCTGCAGTGCCGAGAATTCACCACCTACGCAAAGTCCCAAGAGTGCCCTGTTCTCATCACTCCACAGGGATCACAACAGGTTCACTAATGCCGACCACATCTACTGAGGAATTCAAGTGTATCAGACTCACAACTATAATTCATTATCACTTAAGTATCATGCCATGCTAATCTCAACATATCATTATCACAGGCCATCAAGGCCAACATCTAGCCACACAGGTTCCATATGCCACACGAGAAATTTTATATATCTACTCATGTCACTCAACCACATGCATGCCAATACCATACTCAACTCATGTCAAATGGCTAAAAATTGAATCACAACATAATATAATAAAAGCTCAAACATGATATAGTATGCATGTGATCAAATCCAAACATAAAATAGTTTCGTAATTTTAATTACAAAGCTTTCAAATGAAATATCGATAAAATTTGTTACCCATATGCCAGTACATAAGATCATGTTCAATCATACACAAATTCAGAAAAAACTTACCTCTATTCTTCACAAATCCGAATTTCTTCCTTCTATGCCAAGCAATCAAAATAATCCACTCTTTCAATCAATTCTCAAATCCTACATTCATCATAACATATTAAATTGCTTACATGCTACAATTATGCAAATTAATATCCCTTTCATTA
>JAYJMB010006879.1:0-10669 GCA_036873735.1 Pouteria campechiana | reverse complement strand
ATTAGAATGCATGATTTATATGCATTAGATTCACTAATCTCAGATGTACATCATGATAAGAGAGATTTCAGATTTTTGGTACATGGCCCACTGGCCTAACACAACCCGGCCCGATTGGCCCGCTGGTCAGCTAGACGACAACAACGAACGGCGTCCGGCGCTGATGGCAGCGAATGGTGGCGGCCGGCGCTGACGGCGGCGAACGCGGATGGTGAATCGACGCTGACAGCGGCAGCGGCGAGGGCGGGCGACGACGAATGGCGGTGAGGCAGACGACAGATAGGTTCTTCCCATCTTCTCCTTCGCCGGCAGCCATGGCTGCTGCGAGTTGGGGAAGAAGACGGGAAATCCGATCTTCCCCACCATCAGACAATCCGACCCTTTGAAATCAGAGATCCAGAGTCAAACGCCAAGATTTTGCGACCGATCAGAGGAGAGGAGAAATTGTCGTAGAGACGACAGAGGTGGGTCGCGGTTGACGTAGGACCAGATTTTTGAGATGGAGATCAGAGATTTTTTATCAGATTTTGGCTCAAATTAGAGGGCTAGATCAGAAGAAAGAACGACCAGGCCGTTCTAGCCTTGGCCGGCCGATCAGAGCTGGCCGGAATGCACGAGTTTGTCGTGTCCGAACCCATCAGACTGCGCAAATCATCGAAAGTAGAATCGACTGCCGACCCGCGACAACAGTAGGCGGCAGCGCCTGTCGCCGGCAGTGGCGACGGTGGGCTGACTGGCGGTGAAGCGCAACAGTAGCGGCAGCCATGGCTGTTGGACGCGTGCGCGCGAGGAAGAAGTAGGGAAAGGGGAAACCCTGACCCTAAAAATTTGAATGGACAGCCAGAATTAAATGTGATGTTTTGGGGTCCGGTTAGATTTTAACAATCTTATAATCATTTTTCAAGTTTTTGAACGTTCTCAATTCGATGAATGGATCAAATTTTTCAAAATATGACCAAATCATGAGATTTCGTGTGGATAGATTTAAAGGGCTTAGATTTCATCCCATAGATGATCAGATTGGTCCACTAAAATTGTCATAAGATATTCATGCCTATGTAATCTTTGTGATTCATAGGTTAGATGATGATTAATCAAGAGAGATTGACCCGATTCACTAGTCAGATGATGATTAATCAAGATACACTTTCCAAAATTTTTGTTCTTTCATCTTGGAACTTCCCAATCTTCGTTTTGGACGATCAGATAGTCATTTTTAGAATTTTTAAACCTTCCAGACACATTGGATGTGTCAGATTTTATAAATTATGGCTAAATTTTAAAGTTTGATTGGATAACTACCAAGGATTGAGATTTTTCTTTCCTAGACATGAGGTGATGGTCCATCAAACCAATTAGATGATTTTTAGAGTTATATACCCAATAGATGATAAAGAAAAATTAGGTTAAGAGATTAAAATAATAAGAAAAATATCAGATGTAGTACTTGTGTAGATTTTTGTTAGCACACGTACTAAGATTATTTCTGCCTATTGAGTTTTATACTCATCCTTTTTATTTCCTCTTACAGATGGTCCATCCAAAGAGAAGTAAGGCTGAAATAGAAGATTGCAAAGAGAAATTTTACTTAAATCATTTAGTTTTTGTCATTGATGTTAATGAGACTTATGATTTTATTTAGATATGCTTTGAAGTTTTATTGTACTTGAGATGTAATAGACTGAATTAAGAATTTTATATTTTAATTCATTTTTTACTATTTTGTTTGCTTGTGTCTTGTCATGGTGCATTTATTCATTCAAGTATGGTAGATTTTGGGAAAATCCGTCATACTGCCAGTGTGGCACTGCGATCCTGGGGTAGGTCGTCACACATATGATATTAAAAAAAAGAAGAAAGAAAAAAAAAGCCGTTGTAGCGAACTGGGAACCGACACTACACTGCCATGGCTCCAGCGTCGCCGACATATAGATGACCATGCGCTTCTGCCACGTTCTTCTCTTAAAAATCATCCATCATCTGTACCTTCTGTGGAGCCACTCTCAAATTCCATCGATAAACACAAATCTCTCTCCGATTGCACATTCTTCTCTATTTTGCCTATAATTTGCTGTTGTCATGCTTCATTGCTTGCAATGAGAACGAAATCCCATTCTTATTTTCTCTTTGTGGAATGATCTTCATAACAAACACTGCAGTTTCAAGTGATTTTAGGCAATCATTACTTATCCGGCACAACATGTGTGATAAACACACTTAGGTTGTCCTTAACCTTGGCAATTCGTGGTTGACCCCGCTTGGAGAATGCTCAAGCTCGTAAAGCATTTGAGCACGGAAAACAAGCAACTAGGTTAGACATTTGGCACTTGCGTTGAACCGCCCACCAAATGCCTTTTTTTTTTCAAACCCAAACCGAAGAACTCCAATTTCAATATAAATATTTTATAAATATATATATATAGACACACACATTAATATTGAATGCTATATTATTTTCTATTAGTTTAAAATATGAATGAGTAGTTTTCTATTTAATTTGAACTTCGAAACATGAATAGGTAATTTTCTATTTAATTTGAACTTTGAAATATGAATGAGTAGTTTTTCATTTAATTTAAACTTTGAAAGATGAATGAACAGTTTTCCATTTAGTTTAAACTTTGAAACAAGAATAGGCAATTTCAAGCATTGAATAGTATGTTATTTTTACATATGGTTTGAAATATAAATGAGTAATTTAAACAATAGTATTTCAATGAATTTGACTGTGGCTATATCTTTATCAACCCAAATTCTAATCTAAAACTAGACCCTAACCTAATTTTTAAAAATAGGGATATAGTTAAAATTTTATAAATAGAATTAAAGTTAAGATTAAAGTTGAAGTTTTATAAATAGTGTTAAAGTTAGGCTTAATGCAAACCTTAGTTTTGCACCCATGCTTCAACAATGAAACACTTAAGGATGGGCACGTGATATGCAAAAGTCACATCATAAGAAGTCAGGTACAAACACCTTTTTCCAAGAGATACACCCATACCTTGTCTTATTGTCAAGGTACAAATACGTTTTTCATTGATTATACAAGTGGTACACTCATGCCTTGTTTTATTACCAGGTACGAACACCATTTTCAAAGAACAATTTCTGTCCATCGATTATAATGCCTCTTGTTCTCTGATCCGTTAATATCATTGATTATAATACCATTGATTATAAAACTGCTAGGGGTATTGAATTAGCAGGACATAAATTTGTCCAAACCGCCATCCACCAAATACTTTCAACTCCTAAAAAAATGAACGGTGATGATCACACCACTGCTTTGACACATTCAATCTACAACAAAAGTTCATAGGCAAGAGACTGTTTCCGAGAATGAAGAAAATCTTGCTATGCAACAACTTTTCGCAGGGAAGCTCCTATGCAATGTTAACCCAACAAGACAAAAACCAAAGGCTTGGAAGCACTTTGGGAGATGATCCAAACGTTATCGGTCCTGCACCTCATTAACTACAAACTCTTGGGGTATCTTACTTTTAATTGCAGATATCACCGAAAGCGGATTCATTATTTTTAAATTTGCATGTTGCCATGAATGATGGATATGATATTTTTAAATTTGCAGATTGCTACAAATGATGGATTTGATATTTTTAAAATTATAGGATACCACAAAAGACAAATCCAATATTTCTAATATTGTAGGATGCAGCGAAAGGCGAACTTGGTATTTCTAAAATTTCAGGGTGGATCCATATTTTTAAAATTGTAGGTTGTTATGAAAGTCAAATCCGATATTATTTATTGTTTAGAAATAATAAATTAAGATATCAAGGTATTATCTAATTTATTTGCCTTTTTATTATGATTAGATTAATATTGTTCAATCTATAGTTATTATGAGACACGACTTTGAATATTCAAAATTGAACAATAAGGTCCTAAACAGCAAGGCTTGTCAACTACAAAATCAATGAAAGATATATCCTAAAAGCTTGAACATCCAAAGACGTATTATCAATAAAACTCTTCCTAATTCATTAAATGACCTTAAACATCTAAAAATGTATTATAAGTAAAGCTCTCCCTAATACGTTATATATTAATTGAATATTAGTCAATGTAAAAAGTCTTTTTCTTTTACTAAATTATCATATTCTATCATTACTCTTTCTAAAAGAATTTAGAGCAGGGAACAAAAAATGCAATCTTAGTAAACCACTCGACTCAATGGAGCCAAAGGGCAACTCAATGGTGTCGTCAAAATTCCCCTCAATTGAGTCATTAACATTCCTGCTCAATTAAGCTAAAGGATGTCTTAACTAAGTCATCGATATTCCGGCTCAACTGAGCAGAAAGGCGTCTCAATTGAGTCATCGATATTCCGGCTCAACCGAGCTGAAGGATGAATCAACAGAGTCATTGTCATTCCGGCTCAACTGAGTTGAAGGATAATTCAATAGACTCATCAACATTCCGACTTAACTAAGTTAGAGGGTGTCTTATCTGAGCCCTCGACATTCCAATTCTAAAAAGCTAAATGGTATTTCAACTGAGTCGTCGATATTCGAGCTCAACCGAGCTGAAGGGTGATTTAACCAAGTAGGGCATCTCAACTGAGTCATTGACATTCCAACTCAACTGAGCTAAAGAGCTTCTCAACTGAGTCATTGACATTTCAGCTCAACGGAGCTATTAAAGACAAAAAGTACAGTGCTGCAAGTATCAAGGAACAAATAGCAATGATTCACAATATTGCACAAACAAAGGCAATAAAATAAGCACAAACAAATGTAGTAATGTAATAATATTTTTTAGTTTTATTTCTTAATACTTTTTACATATCTTCATAAGCACCTTTTGGGATTACATCATGAATATCTATATTTTGGAAACTTTCGAGTCACATCTCTTTTACAAGAGTGAAAGCCATTTAAAAAGAAGCTGCTATACCACTCTGAAAACTTGAGCATTGTATCATTTATCACATTTCAAAAGTGTCATTCACAAAGAAGCATGTCTCCTTTAAGGGAATTAGTGTTAGGGATCTCTAACATAGATTATTTATTATTCAACTAGCACCACACTATGTTAGATTTCTATTCTAATGGGAAGTCTTTGCTAATTACAAGGTGGTTCAGTGGGACTCCGGAACCGTTCCCTAAAAGTTAATTCTAAAAGAATTAGAGATGTATATTCTTGTGTAATATTCCTCTAGACAAAAATCATCATCCCATTTGTGTAAGAATTGTGCATAACCTATATGCGTATATCCCTCATACTCAATAATAAATACACTAGGTATGTACTCTCTTAGATAAGCTCTCTAAGGAAAAAAAAAACCCTTTTTTTCTATTATTCGCATCCTTTACTAAGTTTCTTACTAACTTGAGTGTCAAAATGCCTGCGCCGGGGCCACCCTGATGCCCTATGATGTTTTCCCTATCTTATAGATGTTTATCCAGAATTATCTAGAGAGCAGATTTAGGGATGACCTAAATAAAATTAAAATTTGAAAAATAGAAAAAAAAGAAAGAAATTTATTTAATAAGATAGAGTAAATAAAAACAAAAGAAATTTTTACCTATAATCTCTCCAAGCCAACTCTTTTGAACCTAACGGTCTTCTTTATGCACAGCCATGTAGATTCATGTGACTTAAGACTGCTTGACCATCCACATCAGGAGCTTAGTGAAAAAATATGTAAAATCCCTCTCTCACAGAAAATTCTATGAAAATAACGCGAGGGGTAAAATTAAAGTTCTCTGATGCCAAAACCGAGAAGTGGCTAGCGGCAAATTAAATCCTCTCGCGTGGGGCATTTACTACCTCAATAGAAATTAAAAGAGCAAGGATGCCGAGAACAGCACGAATCTTGGGCATATCCGTTGGTCGGTCGGCCGGCAAAAAGTTGGCCCCATTTTCAAAGCAAAGAAGACTCAGCATTTTTAATTGTCGAACACCTTCCCATGCCAGGGTTAAATTATTAAAATATGGCACATGTTACATGCAGATGGCGGATACTAACGTTTTCTAATAATTTTATTTTTCTTATTATTATTCATATTATCAATCATATCTTTTTTAATCATTTCCTTCTATTATTTAATTTTTTTTTCTTTTTTCTTTTCTCTTCAGTTTTCTCCTTCTTTGAATAATCATGATCTTTTGGGTCACTATCGCACTATTAAAAAAATGTTTATTTTCTTACCTAGCATATTTATGGCTCTCGTGATAAAGGAATAAATCACACTCCCACTCATCTTCTTTTCAAAAGAAGTGCTTATTTTATGCCTTTTTATACGCGATATAATTTAAAAAATCCCTGAATTGAGTAATTTCAATTAGGTGAACTTCACAGAAGGATAATAATGACCCACCTCAATTTTCCTCAATTGCGGATCTGTTGAGGTCGCTTCACCCAAACTACGCAGCTATGCATGTAGTCGGTGATTCCCCACCGGCTTCCGAAATAAATTTTAAATCATCCATTATCTTTTATTTTCTCCATCGAACTTTCCCTAATATATTACAATAATCACGATAATTGAATATGGTTGTAAAGCAAGTTCGCTAATTTTTATTTAGATGTGCCATTATCTCTGTCTTCAATTAAATCTACAATTTAGCAATCAATTGCACATCTACATGATCTATTAAAAAAAAAATATATATCACAATCAGATATTCACATAAATCACATCTTTTGAAAGAGACATGTGGCGTGCACGTGGACAGGAGATGTTCAAAATCTCCTGTCAAATCCGCCATCCTCCATTTGGCAATATATGATTGATTATTTTTAATAATTCTACATTTTTAATCATAACTTATATTTTTAATCTTTAATTAATTTTATTATTCCCGCTCCTTTTACTCGAAGTGATGTTTACCTACGGCCGATAACATTATTATTATTATTATTGTTATTTACCATAGCTTATATTTCTCTGCCGTGCATTTACCTTATAATTAATATTATACTAAAATATTATAACTTTTCATCATCATGGTTTCAAAATTCATCTCCCGTCCACTTGCATAATAAATCAATCTAAATACGTGTCATGATTGAAAAGAGGATTTTTTTACTTGAATGTGGGTTGGATCTTGCCTAAAATATACCTGGACAAGATGGCGTCTTCTTAACAGTCGAACCTTTATTGGAGGGGTGATTGAAAACGATAAGAAAATCAATGGACTAATTAAAACAATTGTTTATGCGGCAGAATTTTTAATGATCAAATAAGTCGATGCGCATCTTGCCCGGACTTTCCACTCCCATCGTGTCAAAAGGTTGACGGCAGGTTGATGAATCTAGAATCGACCATGAATTCTTTCTAGTGCTTTGAAAGAGAATTCATTCGGGGTTCCATTCGGAACGAGGAAAAGAAAGTAATATAAAAAAATACTACACCAAAAATGAATAGAAGTAGCTAACATAATGGTTGCATTAGGTCTATTTTTAAATACAGCCAAAAAAGTTGGTTGCCAAGTAATTGCATTTGCTACGTCGCATATGGGCAAGTGTAATCATTTCTCGGTTTACTGCATCTGAGTAAATGCAACAACTGCCCATTTTGCTACATCGGCCCAAATGCAGTCATTCGTTAATTTTGCTGCATTTGCTTAAACACAGCTATTGTAGAAATCGTTGCATTTGCTTAAATACAACAATTGTTCATCTTGTTGTGTTTGCCTAATCATCTAGCTACATTTGCCTAAACACGGAAAGTGCTCAAATGGTTGCATTAAATTAAGTGCAGCAACTATTAATTTCGTTGCGTCCGCCTAAATGCAACAATTGCTCAATTCGTAGCATTTGCCTAAATGTAGCAATTATTCATTTTATTGCATTTGTCTATAAACAACAATTGCTCAATTGGTTGTATTTGCCTAAATGCAGCAATTGTTTATTTCACTGCATTTGCCTAAAAGCAACAACTACTCAATTAGTCGCATTTGCCTAGATGCAGCAAATGTGGATTTTGCTACATCTATCTAAATACAACAATTGCTCAATTCATTGCATTTGCCTAAATGAACAACTATTCATTTCGCTGCATTTGCCTAAACGTAATAAATTATTGATTTGTTGCATTTGATATAATTAAGTAATCTCCTTTTCATATTTGATAATTGTAATTATAATACCTATTCCTACTATAATAAATATACAATTATTGGTTGCATGTTTGTGCGAGAGTAATAATTATGCAATTATGATACTTTTCCCTGCTATAATAATTGCATAAACATTAACAACCAATGTTAATGTAAATAAAAAATTTGGCATACCATATGATAATCGAACAAATATAGTAAATAGTTACCCAACATCTACCAATATAATATGCAAGAGTAGACATAACCATGAGGGTCACTCACAATTTGAAGCCTCTCAATATAAATTAAAAAAGGAAAATAGTATCCAATTCAAGTTAAGATCAGTTCATTATCTTCTTATAGCTACTCAAGTCTCCCGGCAACCCTCATTATTGGGCATTCCTATTCATGAGATAAAAAACACCCGTTATAAATGTTGTATGAAAGTAAGCATAAGAAAATTAACATTTAGTGAATAGGTAAACAAAATTACGCGTCATCAACATCCAAAATTGTAATTAATAACCTCTATATTCAGACTCTACAAAGAGTATGTAAAATGATACTTGTGTGATATGTGCATTATAGATAGTCATTTGTTGAGTTATCTTTAAATAAATTTGGAAAACCCATTTGAGTAAAATGGGTTTTGCCAATCAGCACCTTTTGGATTTGCATTGTGAATATCTATATTTTGGAAACTTTCGAGTCATATCTCTTTTACAAGAGTGAAAGCCATTTAAAAAGAAGCTGCTATACCACTCCAGAAGCTAGAGCATTGTATCATTTATCACATTTCAAAAGTGTCATTCACAAAGAAGCATGCGGAAGCGCCATCTAAACAAGGAGCACTAGAACAATGAAAGCATATTTCTATAAATCGAATCTAATTGAAGCATGCACCGGAGATCTAGCAAATGAGAATACAAGTTCTACTATGTCTCCTTTAAGGGGTATTAATTTTAGAGATCTCTAATATAGAATATCAATTATTCAGCTAGCATCACATCATATCAGATTCCTATTCTAATGAGAAGTCTCTTCCAACTACATGGTGATTTCATGAGACTCTAGAATTGTTTTTTAAAAGGAAATCCTAAAAGAATTAAAAATGCATATTTTTTTTACAATATTCCTTTAGACAGAAATTATCATTCTATTTGTGTAAGAATTGCATATACCCTATATCCGTATATCCCCAATACTCAATAATAAATACATCGAGTATTCACTCTCTTAGATAAGCTCTCTGGGAAAAAAAAACTTTTTCCTATTATTCACACCTTTGCTAAGTTTCTTACTGACTCGAGCGTATGCCTGCATTAGGGCCACCCCAACGCCCTATAATGTTTCTTCTGTCTTATAAATCTTTATCCAAGATTATTTAGCGAGCAGATTTAGGAATGACTTAAACAAAACTAAATTTTGAAAAATAGAAAAAAAGAAAGGAATTAATTTAATAAGATAGAGTAAATAAAAACAAAATAGATTTTTACCTATAATCTCTACAAGCCAACTCTTTTGAACCTAATAGTCTTCTTTATGCACAGCCATGTAGATTCATGTGACTTGCGACATTATTTTTTAGACTGCTTGACCATCCACCTCAGGAGCTTAATGAAAAAATTATGTAAAATCCCTCTCTCACGGAAAATTCTATGAAAGTAACGCGTGGGATAATTAAAGTTCTCTGATGCTAAAACCGAGAAGTGGCTAACGGCAAATTAATTCCTCTCGCGTGGACCATTTGCCTCCTCAGTAGAAATTAAAAGAGCATAGCAAGGATGCTGAGAACAGCACGAATCTTGGGCATATCCGTTGGTCGGGCGGCAAAAAGTCGGCCCCATTGCAAAAGCAAACAAGACTCAGCATTTTTAATTGTTGGACACCTTCCCATGCCAGGGTTAAATTATTAAAGTATGGCACATGTTACATGCAGATGGCGGATATTAATGTTTTCTAATAATTTTATTTTTATATTATCAATCATTACTTTTTTCATCATTGCCTTCTAATATTATTTCTTTCTTTTTTCCTTTTTTCCTTTTACTTTTCTCTTTAGTTTTCTCCTCCTTTTTATAATAAATCATGCTCCCACTTATCTTCTTTTCAAAAGAAGTGCTTATTTTATGCCTTTTTGTACGCGATATAATTAAAAAAAAATCCCTGAATTAGGTAATTTCAATTACTTGAACTTTACGGAAGGATAATAATGACCCACCTCAATTTTCCTCAATTGCGGATCTGTTGAGATCGCTTTACCCAAACTATGCATGCATACCTATGCAGCTATGCATGCATATAGTCGGTCATTTCCCACCGGCTTCCGAAATAAATTTTAAATCATCCATTCTCTTTTATTTTCTCCATTGAACTTTCCCTAATAAAATTACAATAATCACGATAATTGAATATGGTTGTAAAGAAAGCTCGCTAATTTTAATTTAGATATACCATTATCTCTGTCTTCAATTAAATCTACAATTTAGCAATCAATTGAACATCTACATGATCTTTTAAAGAAATAATGAAAAGATCATAATCAGGTATTCACATAAATCACATCTTTTGAAAGAGACATGTGGCGTGCACGTGGACA
>JAYJMB010006878.1:0-10670 GCA_036873735.1 Pouteria campechiana | reverse complement strand
GTGGGGGTGGTGCAAAGGGAGAAATTATGGGATATTTTGGACATAGCAAAAGTGTGAGAATGGTTGAATCGAAATTGTATGGACAAGTGGGTGGAGTACAAAAGAAAACAAAGGATATGCTCAATAAAGGAAGGGATAGTGTTGGCTAGTTCGGCAAGTTTGGATCGAAATTTTTTTTTCTACAATGCAATTTCAGCACATACAGCAGATACAATTGCATTCAAGAACTCTGTAGCTTTTGCTCAATGAGAGGGGGAACATGTAAAACCCCCCACACGAAGGAAAATTTATGAAAAGTATTTGAAGGAAGAGGTGACAGAGATAAATGACTGGATCAATAGTCAAAAGCATCATTGGGATACTTATGGAGTTACTATTATGTGTGATGGATGGACGGGCCCAACAAAAATGTCTATAATAAATTTTATGGTATATTGTTAAGGGATATCAGCATTCATAAAGTCAGTAGATGCATCGGCATATGTAAATGATGCTCATTACATTGAGGGAAAATTAGAGAAAATGATTAAATGGGTTGGTGCAGATCGTGTTGCGCAGAATGTTACTGATAGTGGGAGTGCCTATAAAAAAGCTGAGAAAACACTGGAAGAAGATACTCTTTTTATTGGACCCGTTGTGTTACATATTGTATTGATCTAATGCTAAAAGATATTGGTCGCCGTCTAGCTGTGCAAAAAAAAATAAAAAATGCACGTACAGTGACCAAGTTTGTATACAATCACAGTTGGGTTCTTTCTATGTTTCACACGACATCTAGATATAATAGAGAGATTGTTTGTCTTGGAAAGACGAGATTTGCTATAAATTATATTGCACTGGAAAGCTTGTACAAGGCTCATCAAGCTCTCACCACAGCTTTTAACTCAGACAAATGGCGGGCCTTGAAATATAGAAAGACGGCAGAGGGGAAGAGAACAATGGATATTATTATGTCAACTACATTTCGGGATCGTGTGAGATGGGTATTGGGCATACTAGAACCTATGTACCAAGTTCTGAGGATAGTGGATAATGAGACATCCATCCATGGGTTCCATGTATGAGTCCATTTGTTTTATGATGCAAGCAATCAAGGAGAACAATCCCAAGTGTGTAGATTGAGTGTTGCAGATTGTAGAGGGCATGCTAAGTCACCTTTTACATGCTGCTGGTGAGTATGTGATTTAATAAATCTAGTTTCATTGAATATGTATAGAATTTTTCTATTTACATTAACTAACTTAAATCTAATTTTTGCAGCTTATTACTTAAATCCCTAGTATCAATATGAGTGACATCTAAGTCAGGATGCCCAGCTTGGCACATCGCTTTTTCAAGTATTAAAAATGCTTTTTCCCAACAATCCCAATGCTGGGGATCTTGTAAATGAGGTAATTATATACAATTTAATATATCTATATCATTTCAAGGGTAGTTCGTTGATTAAGAATTGCATATTGATAATATTTATTTTCTTCAATGTTATAGTTGATGTACTTTCAAGATGTCAATGGGTTATTTAAGATGAATGTAGCAATCTAATCAAGAAGCAAAGCAATGCCATGTCAGTAAAGGATGGTGATTTAATAATATGTTGTCTACTTTTTATTTTATATTATTGATAAATTCAAAATTTTTTTCATAGGTGAGTGGTGGAATTATTATAGGACAGAAACACCAAATCTAAGACTATTGGCATGTAAATGACTGAGTCAGACGGTATCTTCCTCTTCATGTGAGCGTAACTAGAGTACATTTTCTTTGATTCATACATGTAGAAGAAACAAGTCGAGATATAAGAGACTCCAAGATTTGGTATTCTGTCATTATAATATGCAGCTTCGGGAATGATTGTTTCGATCTGAAGAAAGCTCTCCTGAAGATCCATTGGACTTAATGATGATAAGACATTACGCTCACTTGGAGAAATATGTTGACAGAGAGGACCTTTTATTTGAGTGGTTAAGGTCTAATGATTTAGATACTGCAGATAGAGGGTCAGAACCTGCTATTGCCAATATAGCTCGTGAACAAGGGGAAAATGTACAAAGAATATTGGAGGTGGAGATAACCCCAGTAGATGACTTTGATCCGCTGACAAGATCCAAAATCACTACTCACTCAAACACAAAGTCTTCTTTAAGAACACAGTGGTGGTGATAGTGATGATGATGATGGTGGTGGTGGTGGTATGGGTGGCACTTCAATTAGCCAAAGGCCTCTCAGTCCATTCACAGCAGAAGATGACTTTTACCATGCTACACAAGATGAAGATCATGGTGCATGACCACCTTTAAGATCCTATGTGAGGAAATATGGCAGTAAAAAAAAAAAAGTGGCCTTTACAGAGGAGGATGACTTGGTGGATAGTATGACTGTCACCTCTATTGGTATGGATAGTAGTGAGTAGGGGTCTAGTTGTGGATATCAAGAATTTCAACATTCTTATGTCGGAGATTCTGAATATTATCCTCAACAGTCTTATGGCCAGATACCATACAATCCGGATAATGGACCCGAAGCGTCTTCATCTTCTCTCCTTGCATGGTACGACTTATATCCGGGTGGTTTCTATAGTCATTGGCCAGAAGCAATGGAGGAAAACCGTGGAGATGATAAAGAGGATGAGCCTGTACGAGTTTCTTTTTGGTGGTGAGGTATGGTGATAACATATTTCATATTATACCCATATGTTTAACTGCTTTATTTGCTTTTGCATACTGGTATGTTTCCTTTATGTTGTATATGTTGATATTTAAAATGACATTTTTTGTTCTATATGTGAATTCAGATTTAACAGGATTTATTATGAAGTTTTTTCAAACATTTTCTATTTTTTCTGCATTTTTTTAATTTTTTTTATATTTCAGCGAAATTTTTAATAATTTCTCCGAAATTAGTGAAATTTTCTTTTTTTCTGCTTAGCGAAATTTTCCCTATGAGCGAAATTATGAACACTGGACAAGACTAAAATCTCTAATAAAATGCTTATAAAACTAGCTAACCTGTGAAAACTATGAACCTCATGAAGGGATTTAGGTTCAGGCCAATCTCGAATAGTACTCGCCTTAGAAGGATTCATTGTTAAACCATGGGATGATATGTCCAATTCTAGAAAGATTACATTGGTTTGCATAAAAGAACACTTCTTGAGATTAACATATAATTTTTCAACTCGAAGTGTTTCAAGAACACGTTTCAAATAAACAAGATATTTCTTAGAACATTTGCAAATCAATATATCATTAAAATAGACTATCAAAAATTTTCCAATGAAAGGTCGTAAAATCTAAGTCATAGCTCTCATGAAAGTACTAGGTGCTTTTGACAATCCAAAGAGCATTATTAATCATTCATGCAATCCATCTTGAGTCTTAAAAGCACTCTTTCATTCATTGTCAGTTCTAATTCGGATTTGATGGTATTTACTACGAAGTTCGATTTGGAAGAATCATTCTGACTAGGGGTGCAAATCGGGACGGGTGGACCCGAACCTGAGTGTGACTTGGACTTGTGTGGTACTGGTTCTGGATAGCATGCTTGGCTAATAAGGTAGGGTTTAGTTAGAAAAACTGGCCCGAAACATTAAATAGGGTTGGGTATGGTCAGTCGGATAAAAAACCGACCTGACCTAACCCGTATATAATAATAAATATTAAAAAATAGGATGCATCCTCAAAATACCTAACTCTATCTTCTTGCTTGTTGCAGCCTCATGATCCAACCTTACTATCTCTGTTTTCTGTTGTTTTTTATTTCATGTTTTATATTTATTTCACCAAGTTATGCCGCTCATCTAGATGAGATAATCTAAAATAAAATCTCAAAGTGTCGGAAACCATGATCCATTATAGCGTACTTGTCCTGCTTATTTAAGAACTCTTGCTCAATGTCTCAACGGTTAGATCAGTGATTAGTTTATTATTGTTCAACCGCTGGTTTCAACATATTTTAACTATAAAATGTAATGTAACAGAACACATTTTCACTGCTTCAATCATGAATCAGACATTGGCTCTCTTTCAGTGTCATGAAAATTCAAATTAAAAGATATAGCTTAGGGTAAATTAAAGATCTATATTTTTAAATCTAGATTAATTATTTAATTTTTTATATTTTTATCTAGCTAGATCTATGTTTGTATTAATTCTAATATATTTTTTAAATCTTACTTAAAATTTTGAACTAGAGAGGGTGTCTGGTGCAATTTTTAAACTTTTCTGAGACATGGTTTAGTCATACTTGTTATGGAAATCTTGTGGCAAGTGGAATCATGCAACCCAAGTGATTTTATAGTTACACTAGCAACTCATTTGAACACTAGCAACTCATTTGAACTATGTATACACGACTTTCATATGTCATTCATCTATTCGTGCTTAGTTGGTTGGATGGTATGCGTCGTGACATACAACCTCTTTCGCAAAGCTGGAAAAATTTGAACCTTCCATTAAATTGACTTGAATTGCCGACCTGAACTTAGCCCAAAATCAACCTGCATGATAAAAGATAGGGTTAGGGTTTGGATAAGGCCGACTCGACCTACCATATATGTAGAGTTGGGTAGGGGTTTTTACAAATAGGATTAGGGTTAAGACAACCCCAACCCGGTATGAACCGACCCGATTTGCCTCCCTAATTTTGAGCCTATCATTTGGTTTAACATGTCATTCAGTCTAGGTATTGGAAATCTATACTTGATTGTTATTTTATTTATGGCTCAACTATTTACACAAATTCTCTAAGACCCATATTTTTTTAGAGTCAACAAGGTAGGTACGGCATATAGACTTAGGCTTTCACGAATGAAACACTTATTGATCAACTCATTCACTTGCTATTTAAGCTTAGCTCGTTCCTTGGGATTCATTCAATAATATGGTAAATTTGGCAATTATGATTCCGAAACTAAATCAATAGCATGTTGTATATTCTTCATAGGTGGTAACTCATTTGTTAATTCTTCAGGGGCCACATCTCTAAATTCATTCAAAAGATTTGCAACTCCTCTAAATAAACACCAGACTCAGACTTTCTTATAAATATCGATACTAAACTAGACTCTTTACTCTCTTTTTCAAATTCTCTTTTAGCCAAACTATGCAAAGGTCTTTTCTCCGAGTCTTTAATGAGAGAAATTTTCTTTTGAGATCTTTATCTCATTGTTGGTTTGGCTGGTTTTAAAAGAATAGATTTCCCATTGTGTTTGAAAAAGTATGCTTGATTTTTCATAGTGTATTACATTCATATCCAATAACCAAGGATGACAAAGTAAAATATGAGCCTCATCCATTGGAAGAACATCACACCATACCAGGTTCTTATAATCTACAATTTAATTTGAAGTGAACATCTCTCATAGATAGATAGTGGAGTTTTATCTACCCATGCCACTCTGTATGGTTTAGGATGAAGCTCAGATTTCAATTTCATTCTGGCTACACTAGCTTTTGATACAACATTCATGGAACTATCCCATCAATAATAACTTTGCACATGACATTACCACATGTGAAAAATGTCTGAAAAATGCTGGTACGCTTTTAATCATTCTTAGAATCAGGAGTAGACAAGATACATTTTATGACACCTACAGGTTCAATATCATACTAATTTTTATCATACTTTAGGTCTAGATCCTCATGTTCATCTAATGAATCAATAACACAATCTATTTTCCTCTCATTATAATCCTCGGTTATCTTAGTTTATATTATAAGAGTGCGATTAAGACAATAAGATGCAGTATGAGTCTTACCATGACATCTGAAACAATCAACCTTTGATACTCTAGGACATGAATTTGATTTAATGTTGGAGCTAGTATCCCTAGAGAAATTTTGGACTGAGTTATTACTACCTTTACTTTATGGACTCACATTTTGGTTAGACACTAATTGAGATATTTATCTAGTTGCCTAAGTCTCCCCGACTTAGGAAGGCAAATTTTTGAAGTGTGGGGATTTTTGATATTTCTTAAGTTCCAAAGTCTTATAAACTGCCTCTTTGAGGGGTCTATGGGGCATGCAAGACCAATTTTCGTTGCAATTTAGGTTTAAGACCATTGACGAATTTAACACGAATCACCCATCATTCCTCATTAATCCGACATCTTAAAATGAGATTATCAAATTTCTGTTAGTACTTGATGACAGTTATGGTTTCTTATCTTAAACTCATCCATTGGTTCATTAGTTGGTCTCTATTAAAACGGGGCATATATTTCAATCTTAATTTATTTTTCATTTCAACTCACGTGGTGATACATGCCTCTCTATCCTCTTCTATGTCCATTTCTACACCTAACAAGTAATGTTGGGCAGATCTTATTAACTTCATTATTGTAAATCGGATGCATTGTGGATCTATCATGTTATGCCACTCAAAGAATCTTTGTAATTCAGTTATCCAATTGATGAAAATGCCAGGATCAAACCATCCATTAAAACCAGACATTTCAACCTTGACTTTTTTTGTGACGTCATAATCCCCATGGACATTTCTACCATCAACTACCATGTTCTTTTGTGGCTGACGTGGGAAGTCTCGTAATTGAACATTGTTTTGTGGTCGAGGTTCAGTCGTTTGTGTTTCTCGAGCATTTGGAAAACCTTCTGGGTTCTCAACTGATAACTCTTTATCAAGTGTACTTGGAGGAGGAAGAATACCTTTATGTTGGTGGTGCAGTCTTATTAAGACTCTGGTTATGCCCATTGTAAGAAGATTGACCTACATTAGGTTTTGGAAAATTTGTCATTGACTCATCAACAGAATGTTTGCCTAGATGCTTAGATGCTTTAATATGGATTGAATTTGGAATTATAACTGCATTTGAAATTGGTTTTGGCGTCTATTTTCCATATGGTACAAGGACTCAGTGAATTTGGTTTGTTCTAGGGATAAATTTTCACATTTTGAGCTAGGAAGTAATATTTTTCACTTAGAAGATCACAGGTTTGGGAAATTGTATTGATAATCTGGAGTTTCCTCTGGCTTACAAGGAAATAAGTGATTCAACTAGGGAAGAAGAAGACTACAGCTGCCATGCTGGCATTATTACATAGCAAAACCCAGCCTAATTTCCTAGCTAATTATCTGATACTCATTGTGTCAGCACCTTCAGGAAACTTCCTTCTTGCCCAAGTTAGTCAGACAACCTCTTAGGCCTGGGCCCATATGCTCTCCGCTCCTTTGCCACTGGTTCTGGGTCACGCTTCTTGGTCCCTACTGTAGAGTCTCTGGTCCCATCACACAGGCACATGTTGACAATCAACACAAACCTTGTACCATCGCTCTAGGAAAATTATTAAGGAAAGAGGTTGATCTTGTGCTCAAATGTTCTCCCACAAGAAGTCAGCTGATAGATTCGAGTTCAACAAATATAAAGTCGATGTTTGTAAATAATCTATATTCTATTCTATGCAAATATTTGATCAAATATGAATTAAAATGATGTTAATTGACATGTATTAGCCTTTGAGAAATGCTTGTTGTTTCATCACATGGCTAAGTTGGCTGAGTTTTCAGTTTGTCTTGTACTAGATACCATGCCTGTCATATGTTTCAATGATTTCTTAAGCATATCACATCTTTTAATTTGAGAAACTCTATATTGAAAAATGTCAGAGAGGTTTGCATGGGGTGTGGGGGGAAGCCTTACGCATTTATGGGATGATTTGCTTTCTCATGCTGTTACTGGTATTTGGGGTTGCAGTTACTGAAGTATTGGATCTGGATCCGCATATTGGTCTCTTTAACAAATAAAAGTTGGGTTGATCTGAGGTCTGACAATTTGGGCTAAAGATTGGTGTTGTTACCTGTCCTTCAATTATATAAATGATTATATCTCCTCAGTAATTCTGCCTAATTATTAAGAACCTTGCCTGTCATGAAACCTTGTTCTGCTCCGAGCCTAAATCCTTACTGAATCAGGCCTCAGTGAAACAAGCCTGACCCATTTTATATGTAGCAATGAGGTTTTGGATCAAGTTAACAAAGTGACAGCACCATATCTAAACCCAACATAACCTATATATAATCTTCCTTATTTTGAGTTCAGATACCAGCATTTTCATTCCCTGACCCGAATTCAACCCGGCAGCATTCCAGGAGTCCTCTTTTCCATGCTTCTCTTTAAAAGCATAGGATGCTTTTTTTACAAGAGCTTTGTCCGTGTATAGATGAATGCATGGAAATTCCATTTAGTTAAGAGTATCTTCTTCATTCAAGATAAAGGACATGACATGAGATTTAAAATGATTATCTGTCTTAACCATTGACCGACGGTGGTGCAGATGTGCAAGAGATACACTGCTATGAATCTGGTGCGTGGAAAGGATGCATTTGGTGTGACAGTTTATCCCAACGTGGACTATGCTTTCATTGTTTCTCTTATCGTTGTCCTCGACCAGATCAATAAAGATAGAGAGGATTGAGATGAGGTCCTCGGTTAATCTTGTTAATATTTTTAGGACAGCATGGCTTGATGTTATGTTGTAAACATACAAAGGTGGGATGTATGGTAAATAAGGAATTGCAAGAGAGGTGCAGCATTCACGGTTTTCTGAATGGTTTCACGCCATTGAAGATATCTCGAGACTTGGAAGACTTCACTAATGTCTAATTTGCGGGCAAATTTGTAAATGTCTAATTGGAGCAAGTGCTTGTGAACAATGCCACTGTTGGATAATTTCCCCTTTATGGATGGGGCACCATAGATATATGCCAGATGTAGAAAGACGGTAACCATTTTTAAGTGCACTTGTCTGCATTCGATTGGAGATTAGATTGAATGAGCCTAGCCATGAAAAGGGTGGCGGGTTTCAATTCCAAAATGTTAGATTTCGTAAAGGGGCATGCGGGGCACGGTTGTTGCACGCTTGTTTTTTGTGCGACTCTGCGGGATGTTTCTTTAACAGGCGCAGCGATCGCTAGACCTGGCGTGCATGTTGCACAGGGGCAGCTCCAACGATCCAATGGTCATGCCATCTTCTCTCAACTAGGCAAGCCTCATCCAACCGCCAGAATGCATGTATGTGTACCTAGTTAGCTTTCTGATCTAACATTCATGTGTTTCCTTGCTGAAGGCAAGTTTTGCTTGCACTTTTTTATTACAACAACAACAACAACAATAATAATAATAATTCATTTTCATTTTTTTAGTGTCCCGACCAGGTATGTACCAATTGAGCGTTAACGTGCATTCCATTCATTCGATTGTCATATCCATCACACTTAAAAATGACATCCGTGCATGGATAGGCTGGAAAAGAATGTTCAGTGCATGTGATATGGTCGTGTTACTAAATCGGGTACCGATAGAGTACTGCCGACAGCATTGAAGTTCCCCTTGATTATTTGGTTCATTGTAAGTTCAATGATTTGGATAAATCTTACTCGATCATCATATTTATCTTCATATATTTAGGAAAAGTACCAAAAATTATTTTGATTAAAAATATAAATGAGCCATAGCAATAAGAACTCTTAATGGAGTATCCAAATCCATTAATTTCAACTTATAAGTTAGTAGAATTAATTTATAAGCTAGTAGGTAGATATCTACTCCATCCAAGGTGCTACCATTTCATAAATGAGTTACTAAACTAAATTTTAAATGAATTAAATATTTTCGTTAATAAATTTAAATGAGTCTTCAGTTTTCGCACATTTTATCATTATTTTGAATGGTTATGTTCACATGAGCTTCCAATTAAAATATTTTAAGTATAAATGATAGATTACATATAATAACAACGTCTTGATAAGCCCAAACATTAAAGGGCAGAATAAAAATTTTGTTTGCTGTCGGCAGCATGATATAATTTTCCTACTAAGTCACCAATTAAGGTGAGGTGGAGTGTAACGATGGAGAGAGGGTCCTTGACGACATGATAATGAGAAATGCTTCATACGTTCTTAGGTAACTGTTCTCCTATTGATATTGGTGTTCGCATGGTTGGCCAATGTTATTTATTAGGAGAAACGGATAGATATAAGCAGCTAATGAATTGAGGCCAGGGGTCCCCGCAAATGTCTAGGCATCGGCATCCGCATACGCATCGGCTGATGGTGTCTTATTTGTTATTAGTACGTGGGAAAGAGGCGTTGGGCAGACACAGACTGCATGTCTTTTTATTTTAATTTTGATTTTTTTAATACATGTTCTATACGGGAGTTAGGCAATTTGCATCTAAACCAAACGCGTTAGCATGATGTTTGGGTTGCTCGCTAATTGGCCCCACCTGGCATCTTGCGACCGATACAAATCTGGGTGAGTTCTGTCCCTTGTCACAGGCGTGCATGCCTGATTCTTTTCTTCATCAGGTGAAGTGCGATTGATAATTCCTAAAATGACATGAATTTCAGAGACATAACTCATATTGATTTGATGGTGCCATTCTTTTGTATAAGGAATAATGAATCTCATTTGCAAGTCTCACGGATGGAAGGAAGGCTTTTATAGTGTTGGGCGTTATCATATAGATAATTGCAGATAAGTTACATATCTTATTATGCAGAAATGTAAGATTTTAGGATCTGAGTGATTTACCTTATAAATCTTTGTCACGCACTGTAGGTCGGTTACCAGAGTTTCCAACCATTTATATGTTCAAAATACCTAGAGATTAGAATTTATGAATATCCCAATAATAACATTAAAGAATATA
>JAYJMB010006877.1:0-10671 GCA_036873735.1 Pouteria campechiana | reverse complement strand
GTGGAAAAATCATGGTATTATTATGTGGATTTATGGTGTAAAGTGGAGTAACGACCCTAGGAGGGCGGGGCGTTACAGTTGCCCGGACTCATGCCTTCTTGTTTACATTTTTAATGGATAAGTCATGCAAGGGAGTAATGGAAGATGTTATTTTTAAGTTGGTCGTTTTAATTATGTTTGTAGAAATTGAATTTTGTATTTATTCAAAATTGCAATAACTTAGTAGAGATGTATTCTGTTATGTAAAAGATAAAAGTATTGGTATGTCATAATATTGCATTTGTATGATTTGAAAATGGATTAGGTTAGGTTATTGCCATCATGGGGTGACACAGGTTCTGGGTTGTGGGTAAGTTGGAAGGGTATAGTGATATTAAATTCAAAGTTATTATTGATAATTAGGTTTTATATTAGAAATTGTTGATATGGATATTAGGAATGTATTTGATGTACACAATTCAAGGCAGACTTTGCCAAATTTTGGCAGAATTATTCCCTTAAAAATAGAAAAGTTATTGAGAAAAAGGGGAAGGTAGTGTCTCGTATAGGCCCTAATAGAGAATAATCTAACGAATCGTCAAAACACATTGGGTGGGGGTGTGGGGTGTTACATGTATTCACTCAAAGGCACTCCAATGTTCAAGAGGACTAAAAGCTACATCTTTCCCATTTTAGAGGAGAATGAAGCACTATAAAGTTTTATTATTTTAATCTTACTTTTGAGCTTAACTGTGTACACCTTAGCCTAGTTAGAGGCATTTCAATTTACATGATATATCTGTTCGACACACGTTGATAGTGGAAACCATGGTTGGGGATACCTTTGAGAGTGAAGTAGGTGCCAAGGGGTCTGAACCACTTTAATCCTTATGTTCTTAATGTTGTATGTACTTGTGTGCTTCCACTACTATTAGTGTTCTACACTTGCATATTTCATTTCATTCTCAAGCTTCCTTATGTTGATCCAAACCCTCTTCGCGTGGCTTGATTTTAATGATGAATGTGATTAACCAATTGAGTTTTGATGAGGAGGAAAAACATGTAAGTGAAGTATTAAGTTATTGACAGTTACTTTCCCAAGTGTGCAGTGATAAGTTTATCAAACAAATTAAGGAAAGTAACTTCAGACGTGTAGACAACATATTCAAGATCATATCAAAGACAAGATCCACAGTCAATTTACAAAAGAAGAAATCTTGTGAATTCTCAAGGAAGAATGATCCTGAACTTAGAAGTGAATTTCAGACATACTAGGACATGTTTGAAACCATGAGGAACAAACTCAAAATTGAAGAAGTTTAGAGAGTCTAAAGAATGAAAGCTATAGTCACATAAACCAAGTCTCAAAAAGCTTTAGAATTGTTTCGGACATTGCACTCAATCTTCCAAGGACAAACTACAGCTGAAGGATGTCTAGCATCAAACATGAGCTTCAGAGTAACTTCAAAAGTGTTTTAGATGTGCTAAAGTATATAAAGTTAGATGCCAAGGTTTAGACATAAAAATTACTTCAGACATGCAAAAAGTAGCTTAAAAAGTGCTAAAGCACAAAGACTTAGCTTTAAAAGTGCTAACAATACTTCGGACATGCTGAATTAAGTGTTCAATGCAATTCAAATGTGTTGAAGTATGAAGCCAAGTGGCTGAATGATTAATGCTACTTCAGAGATTGTGAAGATTTACTACAGATGTGCTGAAACATGTCTAGAACTCATCAATGAAGTTAGAAGTTGTAAGAGTTCAAAAAATGGCTACGTCCCGAACTTCAGATGTTATGAAGGTAAGCATTAAACATGCTGAAGTTTTACTTTAGACATTCCCAAGCTAATATTAGAAGTGTTGAAGTTCAAAGGCATGCAACTAAATAATTCATGCCATTTCAGATGTTCTGAAGTCTTACTTTAAATGTGCTGAAGTACTATTCTAGAGGCACCAATTTTAAGTATTTGTAAGCTAGTAGTCTCCATCACTTATCACATGTTAAAGGTATGCTTCAAATGGTTTGAAGCTTTGACAACATAAACTACATAAAAGCAAAGGATATTTGAAGAAAAGGGTTAACGATAGCATTTCGTCATTCCATACATGCTGAAGTGTTTACTTCAAACAGTCTTAAGTCACGGGAACACTCTCAATGGTTGAAAATTTGAACATTCGATCGCATTCAAGGAACATTGTCCTCAAAGGAAAGAATTTGAATCTTAGTATAAAAGGAGTAAAAAGAGGACATTTAAAAGGGTTAGAAAAGTTAGACAAGTGATGAGATCAAAAGAACATTTACTTCAACATTAAAACCTCCATGCTGAACTCTAATATAAGCATTCAAAGTTCATTACTTCAACAATCTTTTGGAGTTGAATCACCTATCCTTAAGCATTTTATCTTTATTTATTTTTGCATTGAAATTTATACAATTTGCCTTCCTAAGAGGCATTTATTTTTGTACATCTTTTAAGTTTTCCATTATAACAAGCAAGGGGCTTACTATCTGGTTGTACTGATTATAGCAAGTACTTAGACTTACTGAGAGATTGTTGAGTTTCTGGTTAGCTCTTGAGAAACTAGCTATAAGAGTTTTTGCTAAGTTCTGAAAACCAACAGGTGCACATTGATCAAAGTTAGCTGATCAAGTATAGTAGAACTTGTGTGTAGATAGACTTAGAGAGTGGAGTAGGTTCCAAGGGAAGGGCTGAACCACTATAAAATACCTATGTTTATGTGATGTGTGGTCTTTGTCTATTTTATTTTAGCAATATATTTTTATTTGGCAAGAAATTTTGACTAGCAATTGGTTTCAGAGTAGCCTTCACCTATTAACATTGATTACCGAACTTTAACTTATGAAGAAGATCCCACAAATGGCCAATATGTTCCACAACACACTTATTGAAGGGCGATCAACTTCTAGAACCCCATTTTTTGATGGAACCAATTATGGGTATTGGAAGATGAGAATGCATAATTTTATGATAGGCACAGATTACTAGTTGGTCATGAATGTTCATAATTGTTATGTATTCATTGATTGCGGTGAGCAGTTATTCAAGTACGTTGATGTAATCCTGACTCATCATGATTTCCATATTAGCATCTAGAAGAGAGCTAAGTATGGCAATATGTTTTCTTTAAATGCTTGAAAGATGGCCATTACTAGTTACATGGGGAGCCAGGTAGTGAAACTAACTTTTAATTGGTCTTACTATCGCACTTCCTAGGCCATGGATGCATATATTCTATTAGCTCATGCTGATCAAATGTCTAAAAGGGATGGAGTATAGAGATGGTATTTTGATTCTTTGCTTATGGTGAGATGAAAACCAATCATATAGCATTTCAGTAGGGCATGTTTTGCCATTTTGTATGAAGCTACTTCTAAACACTCTTTGTATTACTATTATGGGCATATCTCATACTTGATGGAAGTGTTCCTCACGTTCTGTACATGCCAGATATGATCAAATGTCACCTTGATGATGCAGACTGGTTGCATTATTAGACATAATATTATGCTTCATATGTTTGTTGTATCAATACTCAGTTAATTAAAGTTGTTTGGTAATGCTAAGCTGGAGATGTTACTATGATAGATTGTACTTCCTATATGTAATGAACATCACTGGTTTGCATTTGTAGTAGACTTGGTCTACCATTATACCATCTAGATTTAGTGTTGAACCAAATGGTGTATATGATAAATAGTCAAGTTTTGATGATAAGCAACAACATATGAGTGAACACTTGTGGTACTAACAATTGTGTTCCCAAGCATTACATAAATAGATATAAATATATAAGGAAACAACTCAAATGAAGTGGATAGCATATATAGAGAATACGTCAGCAAGCAAAATCCACTACACCAAAAGAAGACAGTAATACTTCGAAAGAATGACACTGAAAATTTGAAAAGAAGCCACAAAGAAAATTTGTAGCTATGAAGTTCACGCATTAATGAGTGATTGAATAAATATCCTATAAGATAAAGTCAGTATCAGATAGCATCTTCCTCAGACAGATTCAGAAAAATCATTCCATGGACAAGTTAGATAAATTGCTTATACACAACATCTGTTCACAACACAAAGATGAATTTAGAGTGATAAAGCAGAGATAAAATGAAGCTAAACTTAGACAAATGAAGAGCTAAAAATTAGAGTCCAATTATTCAAGCATTCGTCTCTCATATAAAGTCTATCCAAAATTGAAGAAGATCAAGGAACATGTCTGTAATCCTCTACAGAAGATACAAAAGACGAAGTAAAAGTGGCATGGCAACCACAAATGAACACCTTTGTCTATCATCTTCATCTGTAAGTTTATCTACCACTTAAAATAAACAAACCATTAGATGAACCACTAAAGAAATGATTTGTCTATGCATCTATATGATTTGTCTGTTACTTGTAATAAACAAACCACCAGATGAACTACTGATAAAAGGATTTGTCTATGGCTCATCAATTCGTATATTACTTACAACAGACAAACTAATTGAAGAACTTCATCCAAGCCTTGTAAATTCATTTGCAGTCTTTACAAACAAATCAATAGACAAAGTTAATTCATCTGCTATGAAGAAACCTTGTCTGCACCAACAATAGTTGTCTGTTACTTGCAACAAACAAACCAACAGACAAAGCTACTTTGTCTAATGAAAGAAAACTTCTTTAAGTGAAAGAAACTTCGCTTGGTAAGAGAACTTTGTCTGATGAACAATAAAGAGATATTTTGAATCTTTTATACATGCTCCAAACTATATATTCTTCATTACTTCACTTGTGCATATGATATAAAGTCAAGAGATTAATCACTCAAATCCTTGTAAATTAAAATCTTCTAATCATAAGTAAACAAATATCATGCTCTTTGACAATCATACATATCGCAGATCAAAATTAAATTAAAAAATCACATTATCTCATATATGTCCACAAACGAAGTCACTACATTGTTTATAGGTTTGTTTGAAGCCATCTAATTCATCTGAAGCCCTCGAGGTTCGACTATAGAAGCCCTCGAGGTTTGCCTCGTTTCAGACTTACCTCTCCTAGTCACTGTTAGCAATAGAATCCCTCCTTAGAAAAAGGTGATTTGAATCCCCAATGTTTTCCTGTTCACTTCTCATCTTCTTGGTGCCATTTCTCTCAACTCATCTCACTACCAATAACTCCTATGTTCTTCGACATCAAAACCCTAAACCTCAACTAATCGAGATGGTAGACTCAAGAATGGTAAAGATGACTCCATCATCCACATCTGGAGGAAAAAGGGATAGAGAAGAGCCAAAAGAATTGCATCCCTCTTGAAAAATCAAAGTGCAAGAAAACATATTTCTAGAGGTAACTTTTCAAAATGATGAACAAAGTTATCAAGAATACATGAATAAATATGTTAATACAAAAGTGCTAAAGGGTAGAGCCATTGATTTCAAAATCTTTGAAAAGATGAAGCTAGAAATTTGTGATTAGATAAGCTTTCAAGGATGGAAAATTTTTATGAGTCGCTAAGACGAAATCTATTCTAAAATGATGAGAATACTCCTCTACAACTATAACCTAAGCTTAAAAAATCATGGATTGGAGACAAGGAAATAGAACTATCTCCTGAAAGTATTAGAGAGCATTTGAATCTTCCTTTGGTTGAAAAATAAACATTTGAGTGGCTAGCACGTAGAAGAGAATTGTTCTCATAACTGACAGGGATGTCTATTGGTGACAATGTAAAGAATCTAAATCCCAAGCATCTATCTGTGAATCTAAGGCTTGCCCACCTTATCCTAAACAACAACATTTATCCCAAGATTGAAAGTAGGAATAATGTTTCTAAGAAAGATGTAAAGATTCTTTATGCATTGAAGTATAAGAAGAAGTTGGATTTGGCCAAACTAATGTCTGAACAACTCTATCAAGTCGAATCATTAGCAAGGCATCCTCTACTCTATGGAATGACATTGGCTCAAATATTTAGAAAGGCAAAGGTGGATCTATCGTATGAAGTTCTAGAGATGTTCAAAATTTCAGACATAGTTGATGAAGTAACACTGAAAAGGATGAAAATATCCATATCATCAAATGGTACAGCCTTTAAGAAAATTAGAGGCTAAGACAACCAAAAAGAGTTAGAGAAGAAGAGGAAGAGGAAGAAGAAGCAAGAAATGAAGAATATGAGAAGAAGAAACAATAGCCCTAGAAAGAGAAGCAGGAGCTACAATAGAACCTTCTCCATACCATAGTCTAATTCCATGTTCTCCCAGACCTACTCGTTCAACTCCAACAATCCAGCACATTCCATGAAGTCCTGAGTCTCCACATCACAGTCCAATTCCCTCTCCTTTCATACCTGTTCATTCATCTCCACCAACCCAACACATTCCACAAAATCTTGAGAACAGGCTTTAAAATATTGAAATGTTTGCTACATCTATGAACCTTAAAATGGATTCATTGGATAAAAAGATGGATACCCTATTCTCTTTAATGGAATCCATTAAAGGTCAAAAGAAGCCAACCCCTATCTTACTAGTTAAGAACATTCACTCCTCACTAGCTTCTCCATCTCATCATCCAGTCCACTCCTCTCCTACCCCCATCTCATCATTCACTTAACTTCTCTCCTACTCCATCTTCACCACTTCACACATCTCACAAATCTCCACCTTCCACTCACCCCATTACCATAGATCCTCCACTAAAATCTCCTTAGTCTAACTTTGTGTCTCCTATGTTTGAGTCAATTATTCTTATAAGTAAAATCTTTAAATCCTTAAAATTAATCTCAAAAAAAAATTCATCTCAAGATAATCACTCTTCACCTCCACAAACCATTAATCAGTCGACTTCATTCAAACTTGTTCAAACTTCAAAATCCTCCCTTCCATCTCTAGTGACCTCTTAATCACCTCTTTGTCCTTCAAAAATTAGTCAACCCACACCACCAAAAGTCATGCCTTCCTCATCTAAAACCTATCAAATTTAGAGTCCCAAACTCCCAAAACATGCTTCTTCAACTCCTAAGAATTGAAAATTAAAAATGACCCTATAAGAAATTGAACACATACAATTAATAAACCAAAGGGTTGCCTTCACTTTTCAATCATAGGATAGATCTTTCACTTTTTCTGATCTTCCTTTTCTAAAATTTGAAGATCAAGATTATCTTGACGGCATAATAATAATGAAAGGTCCAGCCAAAGCTTTCAAACCCAAACCTCGTCTAGATGGTGATAAAATCATTGATAAGATAGTAAATGAATTCACCCAACCATCACCAAATACTACTCCTTTTGTTGAATCATCTCCTTTTATAACACATCAACCTTCTTCTAGTTCTCAACCTTCTACAAGGATCAAAGTTCTAGTCTCCATGCCCTCAACAAGCAATAATCACGAAGCAACATCTAAATCTCTTCCCTATAGCTCAATCTCCATGACTTATGCTACTTTCATATATTGAATGGATGCCAACGCTGCAACAATTCATCATGGCAAGCCTCCTCCATATCCAGAACTATTAGATGATAATTATCGGGCAGGCATCAAACTCACTGTCAATCCTGGAGTAGCTTCAAATCCCTTTATGATGACCTTTTCCCTTTATGAGAGATGGACACTTGCCAACAAGAAAGCATAGTCTCAAGGACTACCTCTTCTTTATCTAATATTGATGGATATTGACTATATACAAAGAATCAAACTCATTTAAAATACCCCAAAGGCTCTTAATGTAAAACTCCCATCCGATCAGTAAAGTATCTTCAAAATCTTGCTCCATCTTGAGGTCATTAATGTATTTTGTAATACAACATATGATTCTCACATTAATGAACTTACTTTCTTTAATTTCATACATTGTACATTGATCTTGAATGTTAACAAAGTATATAGTTTTAAACAATTTATATCTTTTCATATTGCTTGAATACTATTTCTTGGAAATTACTTAACTTTTTAGTTTTGACCAAAAGGGGGAGAAATATAGTGAAATATAGTGAAACCTGAGTAAAAATAGAATAATACATAGTAAAATATAGTATCTACTCAGAGAGAGCTGAGTGAAATAGAATAATATAAAGTAAAATATAGTATCTACTTAGGGGGAGCCACATGAGCTAAAATTAAAAACAATACACTAAGTCAAGGGGAGCCATAATACATTTATCCTTGCATAAATCTCATGTATATTCACACTTATGAATATTTTTACTCTCCTAAAAGGTATTTCACTCAAATGTATTATCATCATCAAAAAAAGGAACCAAATGATGTATATGTCAAACAACCAAGTTTTGATGATGAGCAACAACATATGAGTGAATACTTGTAGTACTAACAATTGTGTTCCTAAGCATTACAGAAATAGAAATAAATATACGGGGAAGCAACTCAAATGAAGTGAACAATGTATGCAGAGAATACATCAGCAAGCAAGATCCACTCATCGAAAGAAGACAGTAATGCTTAGAAAGAATGATACTAAAACTTTGAAAAGAAGCCATAAAGGATATCTATAGCAATGAAGTTCAAGCCTTAATGAGTGATCGAATAAATCTCCTACAAGATAAAGTTAGTATCAGATAGCATTTGCCTTAGATAGATTCAGAAAAATTGTTCCATGGACAAGTTAGATAAATTGCTTATACACAACATCTATCCACAATAGAAAGACAAATTAAGAGTGCTAAAGCAGAGATAAAATGAAACTGAACTCAGACAAATGAAGAGCTAAAAATTAGAGTCAAATTATTCAAGCATTCATCTCTCATATAAAGTCTATCTGAAACTAAAGAAGATCAAGGAACATGTCTACAATCCTCTACAAAAGATACAAAACACAGAGTCGAAGCAGCATAGCAGCCACAGATGAACACCTTTGTCTGCCATCTTCATTTGCAAGTTTGTTCGCCACTTACAACAGACAAACCATCAGATCAACTGCTGAAGAAATGATTTTTCTATGCATCTATATGATTCATTTATTACTTATAACAAACAAACCACTAAAAAGACTACTGGTAAAAGGATTTGTTTGCAGCTTGTCAATTCACATATTACTTACAACAGATAAACCAATAGATGAACTATTTGAAGAACTTTGTCCAAGCCTTGTAAATTCGTCTGCAACTCTCTACGAACAAATCAATAGACAAAGTCAATTTGTCTACCATGAAAAAACATTGTCCACACCAACAAGAGTTTTTTGTTACTTGAAATAGAGAAATAGATAGACAAAGCTATTTCATCTAATGAAAGAAAACTTCATTTGGTGAAAGAAACTTTGCTTGGTACGAGAACTTCATCTAATGAACAGTCAAGAGAAAAACTTCATCTCTGCATCTATAACTCATCTGTCACTCAGAATAGACAAACTAGAAGATGAAGTTGTCTATTATGTGGATCTACTTATGGCCAATTTCTCTATTACTTACAAGAGATAAACTAGAACTTGATCAGACAAAGTCCTTAGACAAACCATGGCTGAATCTCTATGACATATCATGACGAGTAGAAGCTACTTGTACCAGACATTACTAACTACACTCTCTGGTCAAGCTTTCATTTAAAGCAAATCTATTAAACAAACTGGACAAATTGAGCTTAGCTAAAGATGGAAGAAAATTCAAAGGAAAGCAGTTGTTACTCTTATAAAGGTTGCAACTTTCAAAGGTTGCATGCTTTCAGACTTAATGAGCATCTTTCCAAAATAATGAAAGAGTCAGTCATGCAGAAATGCCTTTATTTGGTCTTTTCCTAAACCAAAAAGGCATCTTCTTCAAGGACTGTGCTACAAGCTTTCCAGCTATAATGAGTTTATCAAGAAGATAACTTTTCAATGGAAGAAAACACTAATAGATCTTCAACATTCAAAGAAAGCCAACTACCTCCAATGGATAGAAATTCTAAAGTAATATAAAGGTAGTGTAGTGTCAATAAAGAAGGTTAAGGAAGCTAAGAGAAAGATAAGAATAGAGCTTAAAAGAGTAACCTCTCTCAATTTGACAATGCTTCCTCCTAGATAATCAATCTCCATTGCATTGATAGACATTGAGCCTAAAGGATCTATCTTAATCATATATCTGGAATATTGATAACTAATGTGCTTCAACAAAATATCATTTTATATATGCCTAAATTATTTACAAATCATCCTAGTAAAAGTGGCAAAGTGATGTACAAATTGAGTGTTGTTAGTCAGCTATGTGAGTTTGTGGTGAGCTCAAGGAAACCACATTGTATGGGTTGTTAGTGAGCTCTGAAAAACTAATAAGTTGTTGGTGATCTTCAAAACCAATGAGTTTCCTAATGAGCTCATGAAAACCAAAAGACTATTGGGAACACTGTTTATGCCCCCTTGGAGCTAAAATCTAGAGGAGTGTTGGGAACACTGTTTATGCCTCCTGGAGCTGAAATCTAAAAAAGTGCTATGAGCACTTTTACATTTCCATTATATGGGATATAGTGTAACCTAAGGCATAATGAGTGTGTGCTCTTAGAAGAGTAGATGTAGGGATGGGGTTTCCAAACCACTATAAAAATTGTTATATGTATTGTCTGCTTGATTGCTTTACTTGACATGTAACTATCTTATCATTACATTTCTATAACGCCCCGCCCTCCTGGGGTCGTTACTCCACTTTACACCATAAATCCACATGATTATACCATGATTTTTCCA